>JAQIXW010004031.1:0-12201 GCA_034700685.1 Willowsia buskii
TGTGCTTTGTGCTGCCATTGACCACTCGTCTCGTCGTGCATGCTCAGAGAGGCATGTCACACATGTCCACATTTCTCACGCAGACAACAAACAACGCAACCGCGAGTCGCGTTAGATTATACTTTCATTGTCAACTCAGATTAGTATCTTTTTTCCACGTGATGAGCAAATACTCGTCCAAAGGAATTTAGATTAAGAGCACTTTTATTGGTAATCATAATCAAATGACGATGATCACGATGGGGAAATTGTTGATTATTACAGAGACAGCCATTCCCCTTCACCGTTTTCTTTTCAACACTCTCAAAGGTAGTAGGTACTCGAAGAAATATCGATTTAGTAATTAGACTCGAGACGTGTAATATGACACTCCACTTGTGAGTAGACTTCATGAATTCAGCATTTAATATTCTTATGTTGAGTGAATTCAATTCAAATGAACATTTAAAACATGCAGCAGCCTACATTATCACACCTATTATAATGCTTTATCCCTCAAATGTTTGCGAAATTCAACCAGCATTTGATTTCTAGGAATACTTAAAATCAGCTATGCTCTACCTAGCAATAATTAAATTACAAGTGGATCCCACATTCACTTATTCATTTAAACGTCAGTCTACTTTTACGATAGCATCAGGAGATTTACAAAAGTCTATTAAACAGGTAGATAGATTTACGTTCACACTTGGAAAGACGTAACACAAGATCTTCTTATTTAATGACGCCTGAGGCGCATAAATCAGCCGAGTTTTATGGGTAAGAGTGTGGTATTCTATTTCAACTTCATCAGAGCATTTGATATCTTATATGCTCAATCTTTGTCTAGAGCACTCCTATTCTTGATTTTATGTAATTAGCAATAACAGAAGAAAAGCAAACAATTATTTATTAGATTCATGCATCATTAAAATGAAATACCAATAAGATTGTAATTCACTTTTTGTCTGTTTCTAATAATACAAGTAAATGTGTATGGATTCGTTACATCACGTCATTGTCTCTTATTATCATTCTAAGTGGATTTGATGAAAGGCAACTGAAAATGAAATCTGTATCACCATCACAGCTAATAATCCTAGTCCACTGTACAAAATGTACAACATACAAATAATACATTTGGATTCGCTATTTTGAAGGAAGCAAAGCTACTTTGTTCACAAAAGTGCAACATAAAAATGTGTACATCCTCTATTTCTTCAAAATTAGAACGGCATGAATCGTTGTCGAGAAAAAAAAAACTACAAAAGTAAAAAAAATCCACGACTGCTCGTTGATAGTATTTTATGTGTTGGCGAGCTGGTCGAAGAGCAGATTCCTTTATCTTCTTAATGAATGATCATGCTACTGCTGACGCTGTGAATCCCAACCAATATTAATTATAGTATTCTCAATTCTGATAAGCGTAAATATAGATATTTAAACACATGTAGGTACATCTTATGCTAGTATAATGCACTATTCTCTGAAATCCGTATCTTGTGTGAGCTCAAGCGTAGAAAACTTGATTGTTTAATGGAGACTACAGGCAGACAAGAAAGAATATAAAATTAGTACATCCGCTTTCTGGAATCGCAAACCTATGGTTTGTGTATGCGCACATGATGCGATAGATATAATAGCATATACATTTTCCTCATTTTTTTTTAGAAGTTTTGATTTCATTCACTTGATTTTCTATTTATGAATCCACACAACACTATGGAAATTGTACTTTCAGTGGTAGTATTAGGTGTAGTTTCTGTTTTTGTTTAAAAGAATAGACGGTTTTCCTGACAAAGGAAAGGGTGAGTGAATGAATGAGTGTGGTAAACGGAAGATAGGGAACCATGAATGAAACAAAAAAAGTAAGAACAAGTTTTACAAACGACAATATAAACAAGAAATATAATAATAACAGCATAGGCATAAGCGACTTTCTGGCGGAATGAATAAAACAGGAGATGAAATCTTATTTAGATTTTTTCAGTCAAGAATCGGTTAGTTGTGATGTGAAAGATCCTGCTACACAAATCGCGGATTTAGCTCCAAAGAAGCATTCATTTAGTTAATGGAATGAAACCATGAATGAATTCTAGAAAAAAAACATTCATAACAATACTATACAGATAAACAAGAGCACAAAAAATATGATGCACTACCACATACCCAGTTCTTTTATTTTATTTTTGTACGCTCATTGTTATCTCGTACTCAATTGTCTCGTCATTATTAGATGGAAAAGGAAAGGATCACAGAGAGAGGCAAAGCGTATATTTTTATTTATATGAGCAGTGACGTAGATTTGCGCAAAAAAGCTATGAGAAGATGATGAGCAATAGTAATTTATAGTATCGCATATAGCATTGTTGTTTCATTGAAGCGATTGTTAATTTAAAGGGAATTCACTGCTACAATTCATACACACAACAGAGGAAAATTACACCCTTGCGTTATTGTCTTTTTAAGAAATATTTATAGTAAATGAAGGAGTCAACGCTGTAAGTAGCTGATTGCCTCAGCGACTACGGCTACTATTTTAAAGATAATACATATATGGTTAAAAGCAAACATTTTACGCACCTATATATTTTTTCTGATTCACGTGATGTTTCAGTGTGTGTAGTATCTGTTTGCTGTTCGTGCCACCTATACATGTTGAAAATATGCAGTTGGTGCATCTTCTTGAATTACTTTGGGAATAGTGGGAATTAGAACTTTTTCCCACAATTTGTTGCACTCCAACTATTCTTCCATTTCTGATGCAATTTATACATTTGCTCACTGAATTAGTTTGATTTACGATATATTGTCATGTCATTATTAAATGAATGTGTCCTTTGTGTTAGCGTCGGGCTACTTAGCAACCTACATCACACCACATTAACTATTTTTTTCTTAAAAAATGTTTTACAAAGGGTTTCTTCAAAGTTACAATAGTACCAGAGATTCTTGTCTGTGCAGCGAATGCCAACTATAAAAGACCACAAGTTGTAAGTCAATAGTAGATTACTTACTGTATATTATGGTTCATTGATGAGAAAGTAAAACTTTGGGAAACGATTTTTCATAGCAAAAAATGACATTATTATTATGCCATTATATGAGTGCCATTTAAAGTTGATGAAGAAGAATAAGAGCTGAAATGTGCGTTTTGAAAAACACAAGCAAGGTTAAAACAATAATGCATCAGAAATTGAAGCACCAAAGAAAAGGAAAAGTTTTAAAGGTAGGTATAGGATTGAAAGTATTTTTAGGTTACTAGTTACAACCAGGAAAAAAAACAACATTTTCCTTTATTAAAAATTTAAATTCACCTCATCATATCTCCCGTAATTCGATGTCAGTCTTTCTATTTGACAGATATACACGACATTAAGTAACGCAAGCACATTCATTATTCATTTCTTCTTCACCATTACAAACAGCTTTAATTATTCTGGTTATCTCCATAAAAACTTAGAAAAATATGATCCATACAGACAGAAACCAATTTTCATTGATTGGTGTTTATGACTTGAGCCATTACGGCGACTCAAAGAATTACACGCATGAATGCACGTAATTATTCTACAGATTTGAAACCTCGCATGATGACCGAAATTAATTTTGCTGACTGTCAGCATTATTGCGAAAATATATCAAGCTTGTCATAAAATTGTCATAAAACAAGGTAGTAGGGATTGTAACACATATTGAAATGCAGGTAAGATGACACGTGGGTGGCAATGATATCTGATAAGTAGAATCAGCAAAATAAAACGCACATTATAATTATTACCTGTGGCATGCACCTGTTAACGAAATTTAAACTTGTGTAATTCCCAACTTACACCCCACTCTTAACGGTTTTTACTGCTGAAGTGGCCACGCAGTATTTATTATCATGCATTGCAAAAACTGAATTGCAATGCAGCTGTCTTCAACTCACAATGAGCCTTAGATTCATATGGTATCACTAATCTAAAAAAACACATAAAATAATGTAATGTGAACCGAAAGCTGTTAATGGATCTTTTGCCATTTTTGCGTTTTAATTCCATTCAAGCAATTCCCAGAGGTTATATTAAGAGAACATGAGAACGAGCCTGAACAATTAGAAGGATATATAATGTGCATGTGCACTGCTTGCAATATCTAACTTATACCTATGCACACATACGTTTGTTCTGCAATAATTGCAATGAACAATTGTCGCAAACTTATTGTTTTCTTGCGGAGAAACAAGACTTGAGACACACTCGAGGCAAAAACGTATTGTTATTCATGAAAGTAAACTCACTCAAGCACACTGTCGTCTAATTGGTAGCATGTGGCAAATCAGAAAAAATACAATACAAACATAACATCATGAGCCAACGCCAAAGATGCGATGATCAGTGGTTGTAATATAACGATGCTACTGATGATGAAAATAATAATGAGTGAAACACTTTACAAACAGTTCATTATTGCTATTAGTAAGATTCATTATTCAATGTCATATTATTGTGGTCTTGCAAGCAAGTAGAGCGCAGCGCATTGAAAACGTGCAAGATGCCACTTTTTCATAAACAAAGAAAAGCACCACCATTGGATATTTCCCTTGTTTTGGGCAATGTTTAAAAACACGCACCAGAAAATTGGTACCAAATAAGCGGTGTTGAACGTGATTTCTATCAAAAATAGTTCAAAACTAATGACAAATAGCACCAAACCAGCATTTGTTTGCTTTTGAAAGAACTAGTAGGACATGTCATTATAATGGAAACTGAAAACAATACAAAAGTTTTACCGCAGCAATATATCATGTCCCAAGGGAAATGGCATGGCAATGGTAAAGAAGACGTTTTTAAGGCGATGATGAACTTATCATTTTATTACATAGCTAAATATTACACGCTTTACCATAAATATCAATGTACTTACATGTAACTTACATTAGATTAGTTTGACGGTAACCTTAGATGTTTAGTTATCCCTATCACAAGAAAAGAAGATTGCCTAGCTACCTACTCCACTCTGATAAAAATAGACCAGTCTGAGTCAATTATCAAGAATGCGCAGTTGTGGCGATTAGTCATGCCATGTATGATTAGTTGTTATAAAATCTTATTTACTTGTAACACTAAAATCTAAAAACCTTGTTTATTTCATACAGAAAAAATGACATTTATTGCGATATTTTAAAGTAAGGCACGGCTATGTACGGCTTATATTGCATTATTATACACCTACGTTTTAGTTCCGAAACGTCATTCAATTAAAACATGCTTGTTTTAAAACAAAGTCATTCTTTAAACATCTCGAAAGTTTCTGTTGCTACTGTACTTACTCGTACAAAAACAGTACCTGCATAATGGTTTTTAAAGTTGGCCTATCAAGTCCAAAACAATTTATGTTTTTAATTTAAGTTTAAATAGAAGCTGTGAGAATGATTACGAAATGAATGGGCATAATGAAATCCTTGCACACAGCACACATGTAACAAAGTAGCAACGCGTTTTATGATGGATGTGAACTTTCTTGGTCATAAAAATGAGAAATATTTGTGAGATGGTCGGTGATGTGATGATGGTGCATGTCAGCAAATATTGTTATTATCTAAAACGAAATAAAGTGAGGCCTCTTATCGTTTTCGCGATAAATCTTAAATGTACAAATAAAAAAACTATGAGCTAACCCACCAGGCAAAAATGTGCATGAATTTAATTAAATCAGTCCATTATTATATATATGTAAACATGGGCAATATTATTGTGCTTAGGTATGCCATAAACTTTAAACTATAAAATAAATTGTCAGCCAATTAATCTAGGTTGCGCAACAAACAATTCTTGAGAGTGCATAGACTTCCTGCGAATATTTTAAAATGCTACTGACTAAAATAATTTGAATATTTAAGAGCATTCGTGTACCATAATTGCAGAAAAAGTCAATGCACTAATGTAAATACACGGGATAATACATATGACGACGTATATGTAATACTTTCTTAACTTGTGCTTGAATCTACACTGGTAATTTGAATGGAAAAAAACTCATTCTTCGTCAGTTTTTTCCTATGAATTTGAGATATTATTGAAACTCAACGTCATGTCTTGACTATGACGTTTTAAAATGGGTACCACTGTAATATTCATAGCTTTTCCAGGGTAGAGGTGCTTGTTGAAGGTTTCTTTTAAGGCTCGACGGCACTCTTTAAAAAAGAAACTCTCTGAGCAGAGATTTCTCAATCTACATACCTAATAACGGAATACGTCATTGAAGTTATTTAAACCTAAAACTATTGTTTTCTTCTGGAACTTTGTGAAAAACACGCATACCATGTCCCAGGACGCGTTTTACTTGTCAATGAAACGTTACTTAGAAGAATGGAAACCAGGGTTTGTTAGGTTATTAGGCCGACTGTATTGCTGCAAGGCAAGTAAAAAACTGAAAGGTGGACGGCTTACTATTATGCACGAGTGGGTAATAGAATGTTGGTGAACTGTTTATAAGTAAACATTTCCTGAATCCCCCAACAACATACCTCCTCCACAACTGCAGCAAAGTACGATCCGTTTTTATTAAAAGAAAGGTAATACTTTTTACTGGAAAAAGAAAGAACATAAAAATGTAGAAAAAAGCAAAAGAAAGAGAGAAGGTATAATTGCCACACGGCAGATCATTCAAAACGGAGCCAACCCCTTGCATTAAAAAATCACTCCTTTAATGGATAAAGCACACAACAGGGTATTTTTAATAGCAACTTTCTTTCTTCTTGTCGAATGGAAAAAATATATATCAGATTTATTGCATAGTTTGTAGTTGGTGGTGATTTCCATTTTTATTCGTGTGCAAGAATTACTTTCCCAAAAGGGTGCAGTTTAGTTGGGGAACACAAAAGCTAAGCTAACCACAGATTCATAAGTACTGATACACACCGGTTGAAAAAAAACTGCCCAAAAAACGAAGTTGGGAATGCAGAAAAAAGATTTTATTCGGCTTGCTGTAACACGCAACTTTCTAATCGTTGCTCTTATCGTTTTATACCACTGACAGTTTTAACAGGTCACTTTTTTCATAGTTTTCTAGTCAGCTTTTTTAGTAACACTCTGCGGCTATAATAATAGTGAAAGAGACCGATTGGGCTTGTATATAGTTCTTTTTACTAAGTGGCTTTTTTATATTTCTGATAGTAAATTACGGTTAGTCGAAAAAATACATGCGCTAAAAGCCGTAATGTTTGAATGGAAAGTGAGATAACCAAGCTCACCGCAACTAGCACAAACATCCAAAAACTTGTCAGAAGACCAGATTACCATGGAGTCATTGTGTACTAAAAATGCTTTGTAGTAGAAGTCAACTTTCTCAACATTTTCAAATGATATGAAAGCTGGAAGATTTTGGAGCTGTGCATGAAAGCTAAGAACGCTATTAGCTATGCGTCGAATTAATAGAGTGGGTGAAAACACTTTGGTGAGGTCAGCAAACGCTGGAGTTGTAAAATAAACGACATTAGTAAATATCCCACGAATACAAATTTTTTCCACTCGATAAAAGGGAGTGAAACCAGTGTTTTTTCATTCAGTAATTTATAAGAATTACCAGACTTGTTAGACCGAAAACATTTTTAAAACGACGTAATCTATACTTTCGTGATGTCCATATGTATACGTAAATCATACTAATAAAATATATCAAGATTCTTGAGGCGAATGTTGTCTCCACAGTCATATATTACTTGAGAGAATTTTGATAGTTTCGAAGAAAACAAACTATCAGATTTAACCTTGTCGAAGTTGGAGGTGGAAATACTTCAGTACTTTAAACAATCATAACTTCTTCAGTTATTTATCGCTACTAGGACTTGACGGATTAGCATTGGTTTGCATGCAGACAAATGGCAAAAAAGTAAATCAGTTAAATTTGCAAAAAAATCCAAAGCTTGTCAAAATACAAGATTGCATCCATCCATTAGGACATTAAACATAGGGCTTTATTGGATTTGTTAATTTTAAACAGAGAAGAAAGAAAGTATAGTACAAAAACTTTTGTTCATTTTGTGCATTTGCATATTTACAAATCTGAATATGAGGAATTTTTGCAAAGTTTGAAAAATTATCTTTGAATAGTCATAATTACCTCATTTCACTCCACATTAATTAAAAATACTGACATATTTTGCACGAGAGATCAAATCCATCGATTACAACAACTTATTTGATAAGCATGACTTTTACGGTTGTTACGGTTACGTCTTTAGTGTTCATTCTATAATTGATGATCTTGCTCCCCACCTTTCAAAATGTCAACTAATTACATATGCTTTTGTGAGTCGTTTGAAGACAATATCATAATAGGTATATGCTACTTTCTGTTCTTATCTGTAAAAAAAAGTGAGGATATCCAACAGACATCAATAATTTGTCCCGATTTTTTGTTAGTGCGACCTATTCGTTGGTTGCATGAGTAGTTGCTGCGAAGAAAGGAGCAATTTTAGAATGACTATTATAGAAGCATGAGATATCATTTTCCCTCTGCCGTCCTACTAATACGATCAGATTACTGAAAGTAAATCTCCCCACCTACAACACCAACCTTCTTCACACACACACACCAACGGCAACAAAACCCGTCCTTTGGCAAACTTAATAGAATATTATGTTATGTGTGTGTGCGTAGTGTTAAGAAGCACAGGTAACTTTATGTGAGTATGGAGGCCACGGGAAGCAATTATTACATTGAGCGGTGATAACAAAAGTAAGCATGCAAACATCCTTTTCACTTGCGTTTATTACTACGAACGCATACATACGCTCACACACACACTTGCAGATATGTAGGTAATTATTTTCGCGAACGTATAATTTCTGCTCATCGGCTTATGTGTATACTTTTGAAATGTCGGAATCGGAGCTCTGCGTTACTTAAATAGTTAAATAGCAGGACTTAATTGATAATGTGTAGGTGTGGCCGATTTGATAGTTTGTGCTGCTTTTTTTACTGGCCTTGTATGTTTTTGCATTTGTAAAAATGACAGTTTTTGGGAAATAATGACTCATGTGGGTATGCACTTTTCTGTTTGGATATTTGTTGGATTCTTGAAGTTCTTGGCGTATTTATGACATATGGAGACTCACAGTCAGCATCAGTAAGAATTCATAGTCAACGTATAGGAATGCTTTTCGGAACATAATGCAGGCAAATGGTTTTCAGAGAATGTCAAGTACAGGTGCATGCACCACACCTAACCACAAAAATTTGTTGGGATAGCGAAAGCCGATGATGATGAGATGAATCTTAGAGATTGCTGGATTTTTCATTCAGGTATTTCATTATGCAATGCGCACCTACACTCACAATATTATTGTACATAGCACATGCTATATTGCCATGCCATCCAAGTAGTGAGTGTCAGTGTCAGGATCAACAGCAAGCACAAACACAGCGTGAAGTCTTTTTGGTCATCTTCTTCTTTGCCTCTCGCCTCAAAAAGTTGATCCATGCAAGCGAGTGGAGATGAACTTCCAAAAAGTTGTGTATGGCTGGCTGCTGCCTCCACCGCATGCCAAGTCCATAAAGATGAAAGCATTCATTTGCATACATGTTAAAAAGCCAAGAAAATCAAATAGCTCTCTCGTGAATTCCTCAACTAGACATCAGTAATAATGTACAATATTAAACGTTCAAGGCAACCCTATCATCTAGAAAACAGAATTACGCCAAAGACCGGAGCTGAGAGTTTCCTCCAGCTATCCCCATGCCCAAGCCGAAATACAAACTGTTGTAGAGAGCTCCTGAACATTGCATTTTTAAACTGCAACAATCTACATAATTCGTATTCATTAATAATTTACATGTGCTATAATGAGCAGCAACAGCAGAGTAAGGGATATCATCTCTCTCGGAAACGGCCACAGGGAAAGTTTTAGACTGACTCAGTCACAAAAGCCTCGAATTCGAGTATTCTATTTTTCCAAATGTTTTTATAAACATTGTGTAATAACAACATAATCATTTATTCATAAGTCAGAAAATTGCTAAAAGTATTGCAGTAAACCTTTTAACTCCATGTACAACAGTAGATATTTTGTTTAAAGCTTCTTTATTCAGATAGACTTTACTTTATGCATTGCCTAAAATGAGTACTGCTTTATTTTCAATGCTCGAATAAATTTTATCGCAGAAAAAATACAGCAGACAATGAGTTCATTACCAAAAAGGACATACAAAATGTTTTGGTAAGTGATCTACAACATTTCTGCTGTCCAGACTCTGAAGACTTTTTTCTTCGTTTCAATAATATTTGATCTTTCACATTTTTACAATGTATCAGCATATTATACTACTCTTGTTGCGCAGATCAAAAAATTTGGTTGGGGCTGTTGTTATTATGATGATGATGTCTTGTGTACACCCTCAAAGAACATTTCTTCACAGTGTCTATATATTATGCATGCATGCATACGCCGCACATCCATTTCACATTCAAAATATATCGCTAAAAGCTTCGAGAGAACGAACAGACAAGGAGAGACATGATCGTCATCTCAAATCTAAACATTGTTATAATATATGAGATAGCATTTTTTCCTTACATTTGTGTTTTTTCAGTATGAATGAAAGCATGTTTGACAGTACACGGTTAATTTACTTTAACGCTGATGCTCAGCCTTTTGGAAAAAAAGTTTTTCAACATCTCATCATTCTGTTTGCCTCTCGGCTCTTCTTGATGCACCCTCTTCACTAAAAAAAACGTGAGGCCTGAGTGAACTGATTTCAGTTCTTTTTGTTGGCTGGCATAAATTTCATGGAGAGCCAGATTCACAAGTCAAGATGTAACTAGCTCGTAGTCAATGTTAATAAGTGAATGGTAATTGTAGTAACTGTCTCCAACCAAAAAAAGAACCATCTTTGATGTATTTCCCGTTCTTAATCTTGGTACATTATGGAAAATACATATACGATTCAAAAAGCCATTCCAAGAAACATCAACATGTGCAGCACACACTTCTGGGATTCTCTCATCAGCAACAACTGCCACATGCTTGAACATTGTTCAAGAAAGGGAGATTGTTATGTAACCGTAATATGCATACGTAAATATACGTTATGCAAATGCACCCTTTATTACTACGCCTTCAAGAAGAGAAGGTGAAGTCATTGTGGAGAAGAGACCAGATTTATTTGACAGAAAAAACGAATAATACAAGCATGAAAAACATGGATTGTTCTGCTCGAAAGACGAAAAGCTTCCCTGTTTGCTAGTTTCTTTTATTCATGTTTGGTAAATTTTCTTGGAGTGATGATTGCATGAGCTACATATGGAGACATTCTTCTCGGCCATTGTTTTCCTCATTTTCCGTGTGACTTCCACAACAATGTGTTGTTATTATTTATATTGCTCAACTTGCCACATGTACGAAGACATATACATTCAAATTTTGTACACTACATGACCATATCCATTGCAACATATTGAAATTCCATAGTTTTTCGTGACTCTTCAAAATTATACATGAGTAAATCCGGAGAGAAAATACTTGGATTCGAGGTAGAGGGGAGCGAATACTTTTGAACTGTCTGAATTTAGTAAAAATATGGCTCCATATACCACATGATTTTAACTTTGAAATTGTTGAATTATAGAGCTAACTGGAATGAAGAGTTATTGACTTTGAACGAAGCATCTTTAGCCACATTTTTATTTATATGTTTACATGCAAAACGACTATGCACAATTCAGATGGAATCTATCCATATTTTTTCATTATCCCAGGGAGCGAGTTGCAAGAAGGAACAGAAAATAATTTTTAATTTTCCTTAATTACATAATCTTTAGCTTATTGCCTGTTACTAATCCTCGTGTTGAGCAACAATAATTTCTGCAAATCAGAGCCACATTTCTCTATTGTTAAAAATAAAGCAATAAAGATATTTGAAAAAATATTCGCTTACATGGAAACAAAATGAGCTTTCATAACAACTTTACTCCATAAGCATGCCAACGCAGTAGATGTGTAGGTAGGTGTTTATATCTATTACATTTTTTAAAACTAATGGTCCTTCCACTGCTAGAACCAGAGAACGATGTCGTGGCTTTCTTGTGGAGAGGATTATTTCTACATTCTCGATTTTATTGCCAAGTCGGTAAAGGACAAAATACTGCCACGCAAGTTTTGAAGCCATTTGTCGAGATGAAGGAAGAAATGCGTTGACAAACCACAAATCCTTTTATGCTTACTCTCAGGATAATAA
>JAQIXW010004032.1:0-12200 GCA_034700685.1 Willowsia buskii
ATTTTCAAATATTACTTTTCTTTAGTCGATCAACAAGATTGAGCATTTGGTTGAATGTTATGATCACATTATTTTCTCTATTTAGAGCCAAATAGAGTGATGTAACGACAACGAACATAGATGCAGATGTCATGACTAGCGCTATTGCTTCAATCCTTTCGAATGGATATTGGGGCATGTAAATTTTGTAGTACCATGCCACAAATGCGTTGCATAGTCCAAATAAGCATATCAGTAAATAACTCAAGGTAAACGGGATCCATTTGAATGAAAGCTTCCAAGATGAGGATATTTCTGATAAGTTTGCATTCCAAGTGATTGGAAACGGCCAGAGAAAAAAGTAACATTTTGGCGCAGTTTTGACTAAGAACTTTTCGAAATCTGTTAAAGCCATTGCTTCTCGCTTAGATGTCAAAGATTGATATTTAGAGTAGACTTTAGTGACTGATATCTGTATTTAATGGACACGTATTCTTAAAGCGTGTATAAGTCAACCAAAGGCATGAACTTAGTCTCCATTAAAGTTATCGATATTATGAATGCAAATAATGGATGTTGTCTAAGAAAAAACATAATAAAGACTGGTGGTAATTCCCAACACTCCAAAAGTCTTGGATTAGTCTGATTTTTGTAGAAACATTAATTACGCGTTAGTAGCAAAAAATTAGTTGATTATGTATATTTAGTATATAATTTAGATTTTAGTCATTTTAGATATATTATTTTGTATTATAGTTTATTAGTTTGTACAGTTTTCAGCCGGGCAGGATGAGTACCTGGTAATTTTCTAGCTACAGGCTACATATAATCTGATAATCTGGATTAGAGAAAAGTTTGAGCAATTCCAAGAGGGAAATAAATTCTCCACGTTATACGAGATTGCTGAATATTTGAGTAAATGGAACTTCATTACTAGACGATTATTTTCATTATGAAATACTCATCAAGGGGCATAATAATTTAAACTGATTATACGTTTTATCACGTGTAGCTTACCCAATTATATTTTTTCAAATAATTGGTTCTTTAATCTACCTAATCAGAATATATTTGCAAAAGAACATTTTGATATCAGAAAGGAATAATGATTTCACAAAGTTTTGAAACCTGCGAGAGATAATACATCATTCAATTTCTGCACGAAATTTATTTCCCATTTGTTTCAGTCATTTAGTTCACCTGCTATGATAACATAACTACGTGAATTGGATAAAAAAATTGCTCCACATGGTCAGCATTTACAAACAATTAAGTCAGCTACTATAGCGTTTTCAAGCGCTACTCCGCGAAGTATAGCTGATTTTTATACCGACCGAATTGCAACGCAATTAAAGTCAATTATATGTTAATTTTTTCATCACTTACGATTAGACAGGTCAGTGTGTAACTTAATAATTTTTTATTAAACATCGTGACTGATAATTACAATTTTACATCAAACAATTAATTTTCGAAAGATTACAATAATGTGGCACAGGTCAATGCGCGTATTTTTAATTTGTTCATCATACTCAAGCACTTCATAAGGCTCCAATGATTCCCTATCCAATCGCCCCTAGTTCCATGTAGGTGCTTGCCCTCCAGCATCCACTGGATGCACCTTCTTGAAATCCACAATAATCGTCAACTTTTGATTTCCAGCATCCCCAGTGCCTTGAGCAGGGCCTGTGTACATATCCCTGAGCAAAGAAAACGGCAATGAGCACTTGAACTTCGGTCTATCCTCAGGTTTCTTCATCATCAATCCATTGAACTGTTCTACTGGCAGTGGATCATCCTGCCAAGATAAGTCGGCGAATCCTCGACTGCCTTTGATCATGAACTTCAATTTTCCACCGGCATTTATTTCCTGTTGAGGGGGATCGGGAGTAAGCCGAACACAAGCCACAGATAACATCTGCTCCAGTTTACTCTCGCCTTCCAAGAAATCTACCCGAAGGACGACGACATAAAAATCATAAAATTCCACCAGTAGCTCATCTTCATCAGCAGCTCCTCCAAAACTGCAAACGCGAATAACGTCAGATCCAAAGATTTCATTTTTTGGAGTGAGGTTTCCAATGCGGGAAAGATTTCCTGATAAGATGGAGGTCGTGACTGGGCAAATTGTGATTAGTGGGAGCATTAACTTTGTAAAGCAAAATTTATGGTCGTTGGTCAAGTGGTCGATAAGACGGTTGGCTTCATCCTTCGATTTTGAAATGGAGTCCGGGACAAATGAAAAGGGGCAAGAGTAACAGTCCCAAAGTGTATCGGCATAGAACTTGCAGAACTTGACCGCATGTGGACTACGACTACATAAACCGAAAATGACAGCATTTAATTTCTTGAATTTTTTAAGTACTAAAATTGTTGGTAATAGAATTAAATTAAGTGATTGACATACTCAAAGTCACATTGAAGTTGATGGATGGCTAAGGATTGTCTTGTCATTGGTGCATGTGCACAACCACTTTGCTCGTAAGGGCATCGAAACGTCCTCAAATCCAGGAGACCCTCCATTGCGAGATTTCGAAACTTTTGGGTGAAGTCCTGTCTGCAGGTTGCGCATTGCTTCAGTTTGTTGGCGCACTCGGCGCAAAAGGAGTGACCATTCCGACAGCAAAGCACCTGGCCCAAAGGAATTTCGAGGCAAACTGGACAACTCAGAATGTCCGCTTCCTGTTCGGAAATGGGTTCAGCGATTACAGGACCCTTCTTCAGACTTTTGGGTTTCGGTGGTGGTGGCATGCTGGAAGGAAGGAAGAATGGGAAAGCGGTGACTTGAATGCCTCTGGTTTTTGTGGTGAGACGAGGACGAGTGGTGATGTCGGTGGTGGTACCGACGCTGGTCAAAACTTTGGGTGTAGAGGTTATCAAAACAGAAGCAATTGTATTGGCAGGTTCTCGAGTGGAAGATGTCATGATGGTTGGAGTTCCGAGCTTTCTGGGTTGACTGAAGATCCTGAGAAACCTGGGAAGAGGTGATCTCTGGTGGAGGAGCTTCTGGAGGGGAAGCTCGTGGAGCCGCTTCAACTGCTGGTGGTGGTTCAGAACAGTGAGCTTCAACATCCGGAGTTGATGGAACATGGCCGACTTCTGGAGTGGCAGTTGGCATCCTGACACCGTCTTCTTGGCCTTCTTCCCCCTTCACCAATCGCGATCCAAAGCAGCAGGATAGCATCGTCAATCATAAATTAATTATACACAAGTTTTAGATTAGACAGTGAAGTTAACTGAACAATTGCTTTTTCCACGAAAAATTGAAATGCATGTTATTGTGATTATCATAAAATAAATAAAGTTGATAATTATTGATTTCCACACAATTAGTTACTACGACAAAAAAAATTGCCTCCTCACATCTTTTGAACTACGGACAACTTACCTTTTTTGAATTTTCATTTTACTATTCCATATTTTTCTATACAAATTCATCAGACAAAGAATCCAAAAATGTTGATAAAATTTAATCATTTAAAATTCCAAATTCAAAATCATTTTTTACTGAATTACCGAACAACACTGGAAACTAGAATGTCATTCCATGTGTTTTACATTCTCACGACACCCCATACACCTGTATTTAAATTTAATTGCTCATTGAAAGAAAGTTACTCAAAGTTTTGCTGCAGGTCAAGACTCAAAGGTAATAAAACGGGTACAAAGTTTAAATAGCATGAAAAATATACTCAGCCTAAATATGTTCCAAAAGCTATCTCTTTGTTCGTCTCTTTATTTTTTTTTATCGTTGCTCATTTGCATGACTCACAAACACTTAATAATAAATGTGTAACATTCTTTCTCGTAAAATTGTGATACAAAAATAAAACTTTCAAAATATGAAGTAAGTTATTTGATATTTTTTTTATTGTTTAAATAGGCCAGTCTTTTAATATCTTTCATTTACTTACAATGTGTATGTTTATAAGATTTCAGTACTTTTGTGTAGGTCGATTCACGTATTTTAAAAATCTTTCGATAGGATTCCAATCATTCCCTATATCCAATCGCACCCTAGTTCCGTCGGGCAGGTGCTTGTCCTCCAGTTTCCACGGGATGCACCGCCTTGAAATCCACAATAATTGTCAACTTTTGATTGCCAGCATCCCCAGTGCCTTGAGCAGGGCCTGTGTACATATCCCTGAGAAATGAAAACGGCAATGAGCACTTAAACTTCGGTCTATCCTTAGGTTTCTTCAGCATCAATCCGTTAAATTGTTCTACAGGCAGTGGGTCATCCTGCCAAGATAAGTCAGCAAATCCTGGACCGCCTTTAACGGTAAACTTCAATTTTCCACCGGCATTTATTTCCTTTTGAGGGGGACGGGGAGTAAACCGAATGCACGCCACAGATAGCATCTTTTCCTTTTTACTTTTTCCTTCCATATGATCCACCCGAAGAATGACCACATAAAGACCTACGTCAGCAACTCCTCTGCAAACGCGAATAACGTCAGCTCCAAAGATTTCATTTTTCGGAGTGCGGTTTCCAGTACGAGTAAGATTTCCTGATAAGATGGAGGTGGTGACTGGGCAAGTGGTAATTTGTGGAAGCATTATCTTTCTGAGGGATAGCCCATGGGAGCCGCCGGAGCCAGTCAAATGATTGATGACACGGTTGAATTCACCCTTCGACTTGGAAATAGAGTCCGGAACGAATGAGAAGGAGCAGTCACATGTGGAGTAGGAGTAGTCACATGTCAATTAAAATGAAGACCGTTTGGTAAACAATTAAGTTAATTTTAATTTTCAATTGTAATTGCTTGACATACTTGAAGCCACATTGAAGTTGGTGATGGGCCAAGGATTGTCTAGTCATCGGTGCATGTGCACAGCCGTTTTGCTCGTAAGGGCACCTGAGCGTTCTCACGTCCAGGAGACCCTCCATCGCGAGATTTCGAAACTTTTGGGTGAAGTCCTGTCTGCAGGTTGCGCATTGCTTCAGTTTGTTGGCGCACTCGGCGCAAAAGGAGTGACCATTCCGACAGCAAAGCACCTGGCCCAAAGGAACTGAAAGACAGACTGGACAACAGAGAATATCCGTTTCTTCTTCGGAGAGAAGTGAAGCGATTCCAGGATCTGTTGACATGCTGGCTTCCTTCTTCAATATTTTGGGTTTTGGTGGTGGCAAGCTGGAAGGGAGGAAGAATGGAGCTGCGGTGACCTGGATACCTCTGGTTTTTGTGATGTGACGAGGTCGAGTGGAGATGTCGGTGGTGGTACCGACGCTGGTCAAACGTTTGGAAGCAATCGAGTCGGAAGCAATGGTATTGGCAGGTTCTGGAGTGAATGACGTCAAGGTTGGGGTAATCTGAGATTCCTTGGATGACTGGAGATTCTGAGAAGAGGTGATCACCGATGGAGGAGCTTCTACACTAGAAGAATCAGTGACATCTGCGTTGTGTAAAGCTTGTGGAGCCACCTTTGCTGGTGGAGCTTCAGAAGAGTGAGCTTCAGCATCCGGAGTTGGTGGTACATGGCCGACCTCTGGTGTGGCAGCTGGCACCGTGGCACCCTCTTCTTGACCTTCTTCTTCCTTCACCAATCGCGATCCAAAGCAGCAGACTAGCATCGTGAATATTTTACTATTAATTCAGATTAGACCATAAGGGAAGCTGAACAACGAACAACTGTTTTTTTTTAAATATTGAGAAAAAAATCCTTCTTGTGATCGTAAAGTAAAATAAACAAAATTGATAATTATAGTTTCCTGCCCAATAGGTTTCTACGACAAATGCGTCTATCTAATGGAAATATTAAGGCTACTGACAACTTGTTGTGGTTTTGAATATGCTTAAATTTATTTCATATTTTTGTTTACAAATTCATCAGAAAAAATATCATAGCGTTATAAGCGTATTGACAGGGATTTTATCAATAAATTTCTTAATTCTAAATCATATTTATAACTGAACTATCGAATAACGCCGGAAATCAGAATGGCTCTTGCATTCTCACGTCGCCCCGTATACTACACCAACAACATAATATTTAGGGTGTATTTACTTAATCTTAATTATTTCATAGTTAACTTTGCCTCTTCACATACATTATACGGATTTGTACAATAGTTAATTAGGAACAAGGTTCTTATAATTTATAACGAACTTTGATATGACATACCAATAAGATCATGGATCTCGAGAAACTTAATTAATTAGTCTATGTTTTACCATTCTCACTTAATCTGCTGCTCGCAACTTTTACATTTTTTTTTGATAATGAAGTTAGCCATACCACCAAACAAAGAACTATAGTTTCAGCAAAACAATAACTGACAAAGAGATTACAAACGTAATTTTAACGAGACTAACTACACTTACAAAACATTTATAGCAATAAGTTCGAAAGCAATATTCCGACAGTAACGCACAACGGTTTGTATTGACATTTACTACTATGAAATAATATTTAATTAGCGCTCACAGGAACTAACTATCCACCTATGCATCTACCATCTGCATCATTCGACCTACAGCATCTTGGAAGATCTGAACTCATTCTCCAACTTCTTCAATTCCTCTGCGGTGACGCCATCCAACTCGATGTCCAAACTAAATCGTTCAATTGTCTCAGAAAAGGCTCCTTTCAGCAAGCTTGATATTCCATTCATAGTAATCTGTAGACAAAAAAATAAAATTACATTTTTTGCGAGAACGAAATCTCATCACACGTCTGCTCGTCTGCATGAACAATGAATATCCTTTTAAAAAGATAGATAACCCACCTTGCCCATTTTTAGACTTTTGGAGCTAAAAAGGTGAAGCTCCCGCAGGGGCATGTGGCGGAGGACCAAAGTGAAAAGTGTGTCCGTTATTTTCGGCATTGTGTCCAATCCCCACAGAGTCAAGCTTCGTAAATCTGAAACGTACAGAGTACAGAAAAATCTCAGACATTTATTTCTGCTTCACAATTAATTATTTATGTTTCATAACTAAAGAAGAAAAAAGAACAATTAAAGTTTACTTTTCGCCTTCAATAACTCCGGATTATCCTTATCCTCCCCAACAAACGCCACATTCCCAAGATCATCACATTCACGAAACTTCACTTTCTCCAGGAGTGGCAGGTTGTTCCAAAGTTTTGAAATCGCTTTGTTGCTTCCAAGCCACACTGTTAGTGTCAACTCTTTCAAATTCGGGCAGGAATTGCAGATATCAATTATCCTGGGGCACGGTATGATTGCATCCTCCGGCCCATAATCATCTAGGGAATGCTCTGTAAACTCCAGCGACAGCTTTTCCATTTTTTCCCTCCGAACTCCAACAAAAAAGAACCTGAAAAGCTGCACAGTTTCAATACATTCTTCCGGACCTCCGAATGGGTTGCGGGTACCCTGGTGGGTGGAGTCAATCAAAATGTACAAATCCTTGAGATTTGGCCAAGCCTTCCTCTCGAACCGGGCAGGCATGGAACAAAATTGGGACACTCCTTCCCATAGCTCTGCATCTCCAATCGAAATCTTCTCCAGATGGGGAAGCTCCAAGAGAAATACATATTTGTGGAGGGACTGAAGAGAGGCAATTACGCTGGAAAGGTTCCTTCTGTAATCCTCCGAGCTCATGCTCATCTCCCTAATCAGGTTCCCATTCACGTTCAGAAGCTTCACATTGTACTTGGCACAAGTGTTGACCAGCTTGTAAAAATCATTGAGAGTTGGAATAATCACTTCCCCGTCATCAATGGGTTGAATGTCGTAAAACTTCAATTTGGATGATGGACCAGGTCCCTCTAGAATTCTCATAACAGCTCCGAACCGACCTCCAGGTAGCTTGCTGGAATCATAGATCATTTCCGGATGTCGTACAAATTCCAGTTGAGGAGAGCATTTTTCGATGAACTTCCAGACCAGTGCTGGAGCCTCCAAGGTTTGGGAGCAATGAAAATACTGAATGATGAGAGTTCGAAGGTGCCAGAATGACGATGGGAGCGACTTGACAAGTTGCTTTGAATTTGCAGCCACCGTATAGTTTCCTTCTTTTTGGGATGAAGATCGACCTCTTTCTTCCACGTCAAAAATTTCAAGATGTTCGAGATTCGGAAGTGACTCGAAGAACTTGATGACCTTCCGGGAGACAATAGGAATTTCCAGTGAGTCCAGTTTTAGATGAGTGATCTTGCTCCCGTAAATCTCCACAAATTTATAGAGCTCCTCCTTCTCCCAAGTTTCTGCCCTCATCTTCCAAAATTGAAATTTTGAGAGCGGAGCGACGTAATCCAAAGCCAATAATGACGATAAGGTGGACCTTGCCTCCTTCTCGCCACAATCAGAAAAATTGATCTTGAAATACCTTTCGGAAGTGACGTGAAGCTGGAGATAATCCTCTGCCAATGGTTTGAGTCCCTTACTGACGCGACGAAGACGCAGCAAATCGTTGAGTCGAAGGTAGGGGAAGATGTGATTGAAAATCTGGAAATAAAATATTCAAACAAGGGTTTTATCATCACAGCTTACACCTTATCATCACATGCATTATTAAGTTACGCACGATATAACATGAGAATTGTCAGCCGTGATTTACATAAATTGATTCTGATAGTGTTTTGCTTACCACTTCCTCTGGGATGTTCATCAATTTCGTTTCCAAATCCTGACCATTTTGATCTTCACCTCCCACCACCACCGCACGATCTGATGGTGAAGAAGCCTCCTCCTGCATCCTCCCAGCTGCTAAACTTTGATCCTCAACCTTTCGCGGAACCTGTCAAGATAAACAAGAGGTGCTTGAAAACCGAGCCAAATAATCAAATCAGGTGAAATGGTGTATCAAAAATATAAGTTCCATGACGTTCTTTTGCTCACCTTCTGCTACTGCAAGCGTATCGATTCTTTTCGTTAAATTTCAGTTACCGCAAGTCAGTCAAGGTCAAGTCACTAAATTACAATTAACTGTGATTATGATTTATGATAAGTTGATCCTAATATCCAAAAGTATGACAGATGAATGAACAGTAATAATTTATTCTCAATAATTGTTGAAGCGAGTCACTCACCTATCATCACCAAACACAACAACAACAGGTGAAAACACTGAGAACTCTTGAGCAGAACAAGAACAGGTAAGGTGAGCTAGCTGAGCAAGTCCAGACAAGAGCTTTGAGCTGCGTGAAACCAATGAAAATACTTGCTGTCTTGAGTCACCCCAACTTCCGAATATTAAGCTTTGTCGTGTTTTTTATGTTGTTGTGTTGTGACTTAACTTGTTGCGCCTTAACGTAAATTGGCAAATGAATAACCTCCCCTTACTACCGAAAAAGCCAACAAGTGTCCGTAGACGCCCCAGTGTCTAAATGCGGATTCACGGTAAACATTTTGTGTAAACCCTTCACTCTGTAAAGATTATGATTGTTACAACCTTCTACTTTTTACAATAAAATATAATCCATAAAAACTATCTTAATTGTAATGATGCATTCTATCTTTTGTAATGTAAAATTTTAAACTGTTTATTTATTAAGCTACTGAATTAAATTCACGAAGGCAGGTAATCGTAATGCTATAACTTCAATTAAGAAAGTGTGCATCAATTTAGCACATAATATATGAAAACTTGAACTAATACTATAAAATATATATGAAAAATAATCCAGTAGTCAAGACCATGAAGGCTTGTATTCTTTGTATGATTCCATGTGGCAATCAATAATTCCTTTAAATACATCTTGCTCTTACTGAACGTTTTGTCAAAGAAACAAGGTATTTGTTTCAGAGTCGCAAATTTTGTGAAACAATAAATAAAAACAATAAACAACAGTCTTGAAACTTGAATTTTCTATACAAATGTTGGTTTTCTATATATTTACTGTCCCATTATTTTAGAACAAATGATTCTACAATGTGTTTGACTAGGCTTATAAGCATTCATTATTTAGCCAATATTTATTTTATGAACACTTCTGTGAATTCAAAAAAAACATTTAAGGAAAGTCCTTAAACCAAGTGCTAAAAGACTTTAAAATCTTTTGCAAGCATGTGCTATTATGATATATTATGACAAAACAAAATGATTGTTTGATATCGTTTATTCTATTCAGCAATTATGATAATATTTACCAATTTGTAACATTCTAAACAAATTTTGAGCAAATATTGTACCATACAAATACACTATCTTTTATATACATATCTACGCAGTTGTTGTTGCCCATCCATTTCAGATTTCAAACGGTAAGGAAAATAATCTCGTTTTCACTTCATCCTAGTTTATATCCAATTCAAATATTTCTGGTTTATGAATAGTCCTTTTGCAATTTGAAATGAGATTTTCTAAAAGTCGAAACGATCGTTTAGTGTATATATTCGTAACTCTTTTTGTTACAAGTTTTGCAAGATATTTGGAAGCATTTACGATACCTTTGACTCAATTTTTTGGGTCGTTTAAGCAATTAACGTGCACAGTTTACCTTACTGACAATATTGAATACAGAGAACTTCTTAGAAAAGTTGAAAATCTGGAATTTAATATTTTACTAAGAAGCATCTGTTACACTCAAGTGTTTATTCGAGGCTCAAATGAACACATTGTATCAATGCTACTAAAGGAAAATCATTCCAAGCTATACAATAATGCCAGATATTCACAAGTTTGGACAGTATTTCCTGTCGTAAGTCTTCCAAACTTCATTGATAACTCTGATGACTATGAAGAATACACTAAAGGGCCTGAAAGCAGTCTGACCATAGCACTATTTTCCAATTGGAATTCTGAGAAAGCACGTTTCAAGCCACTCGATATTAGGCAGAGTGTCGCTCCAGATTTGACTTTGGCAATATTAATGAATTTTGAAACGAGTCGATTTGAAATTGCAAAGCAATTGTTTATGGAAATTCCTAAGTATTTACAAAGTACTTTATTGTTTGTAGTAGTTTGTAGTAGTACTATGGAACGCAATATTAGATACCCACAGGCTCAAAATGTTCTGAAATATATAGGTTGTGAAGAGTACAAAATTTCAGATTATTTTGACACAGCAGAAATTTATTACGGTGAATACACAACGAAAGTTAAATTAGTGGAAATAGATTCTGGCAGCATTAATCTGTCCAGCATAAGCATAAATAAGTTTTGCAAGTCTAGAAATTACGAGAAAAAAAATGACAAAAGGAGAATTTTTACTCAAGAGGAAGCTCTAAAATGCTCCCACAGTTTGCTAAAAGGATCTTTGAAAAAATATAAGCACATTTATTATGAAAACGTTTGTCTTGAATACATTTTTTATGACTGGCAAAATCTAAGCCAATCTAACTTAAATTTCATGTACATTTTTCCCAAACACGTGGAAAATTATGAATTGGAGCATCATACATATCCAATTTCCCATGGAGTTCAATCCGATGGTTGGCGCTTCTATGTAGTTTTGGACAAACAAGAAAGCAAACAAGGTGGATTAAATGCTGATGTGCTTCTTTACATAGTTTCTCCTTTCTCTCTAGAAATTTGGTTGCTTCTAATAGCTACGATTGTAGGTTTAAGAAAATGCTTTGAAATCTGTGTTAAAACTGATTTCCACTATGATTGGCACTTCTTGCTGATAACTGTGCTACTGGAACAAGGAGAAGGTGACATTAGAAAAATAAGAACTTGGAAAGTTATCCTAATAATTTGGATATGGATGATGGCAACAATGGTTTTAAGAAATTTTTACACTTTTAGTATGTCATCCAAACTGACAACATCACCAGCTCCGAAAAATATTCCTACCTCAATTGACAAGCTTTTGGACTACTTTGGTACAAAATCCGCCCCTTTGTTTGTCGACCTGGATCAAAGTGAAAAACTTAAAAGTGATATAATTCATTTAAATAAAACCATGGCTTCAGATAAAAGTAGAGTTGAAAGTGTTTTAAACAAAGTATTTCAGCGTTCAAGTGTAATGCTCACATATAACTTGCTATTACAAAATTTGGTAAACATATCAAAATCTTTACCTATTCATTGTGAGCAGTTATCAGAGCCGAAGAAATTCTATGCACTTTGTTCCACGAAAGGTAGATTTTCAATGTTTTACCAAAATATTGGATATGATAAAGCTTTTAAATATTTTAAACCACTCATTGAATTATTTGGAGAGAGGGGAACTATTGAGAATATTAATGCACCGCCACTTTTCAGCAGACAAAGATTGTGGTTTGCTGAAAAAAAGTTTATGTTTTTAAAAGAATTTGAATATTTTGTTGCGGCAATGTCACAAAACGGAATATTCTTAAAATTTGCTCA
>JAQIXW010004033.1:0-12197 GCA_034700685.1 Willowsia buskii
ATTATTACTTCCCCGTAACTTCTAATAGTTCCGTTTCTTTATGCCCAACACAAAGGAAAGGAAAAGTGATGAATGAAGGATATACGTCGTCATATACGTCATCATATATCCAGAGAAAAACGGGGGTTTGTACATCATATGATTTTGAAAAGAGCATTTTATCCCAAGAAGATCTCATTTCTGTACTGAAAGAAATCTCATAGTTTAACTGTTTAATTTTTTTCACTTCCTACTTTTTCTCGTAATCTAGCAAAGTCAGCTAATAAACAAACAACAAAGAACGATAGAATACGACTACACACACAGCTCATCATTTTTATTTACTTTAAGATTATTGTTCTCTGTCTCTCAACTCTATTTTGCTGATGACTCTCTCAGAAGAGAACTTATTAAATTCTTACGAAACACAAAAATGGGCTTACCTTACGAACATGAAGGCATGTTATTTGCCTCATTTGCTGTCCAGTTTTTTTTGTTAACTAACTTATATTGTGTGTAAATATAACAATTATAGGCAACGATATTGCACAATCTTTGCACTCTATATGATGTCACTCTTTCCTTCATTCCAGTTTTCCCTACTAACCAGTTTTGCAAGCAGTTCACAAGTAATTTTGAAACTTAATGCGAGAAAAGGAAATGCTCAAAATATAATGAAAGAGTATCTCCAAAACTAAGTCAAAGAGAAGGAAGGGAAAATGGAAAAGGTTCATGTGTTTCTTTACTGTCCATTCATTTACCGTTCCTTCTAATTTCCACTTTTCAAACTTTCTATTTCTCTCTATAGTTTACATTTGACATTTTTGTATAAACTCAATTCTCCCAGGATTGTTATGAAACAAGAAAAAGTCACATTTTTTTCCGAGGATGAGAGGAAATGAAGATACATGCATTTATTTATATAGGCACATATTTGACGATATGACCCAAGAGGGGCTTAAGCCAACTAGCAGCATAACAAGAAAAAACTGTCCCGTCGAGCTTTTAATTAGTCTTCTCCTCTCTCATCTCATCCTCCACCACCACTCAACTTTCAATGCCTGGTGCGCTTTCTTCCTTTAACCTGCTGGCACAATTTTTTTCTCAGTGAAGGTTCCCGGTCCTCTCACGCTTATAGAAGTTCACTTTTCCAATTTGTGCCACTGTAGCATTTTTTTATCATGATGATGTTGCCGGCGTTGACAGCGTCTAGAAAGAGGACCTCTGAGTCTTGTTACGTATTTACTTTCACCATTCTGTCTCGTTTCTTTCGTTTCTTCTAATTTTTTAACCCTCTCCTCTTTGCGAAAAAAAAACTACCTAAAAATGGACCTTTCATCTAAAAATCCTTTTTCCTCACGTACACCGTTACTTTAACAAAAAAAAATGTCAGGGCACCTTGTGCATCTACAAACATATTTAACTATATATACATATAAATAGTATTATGCTGAGGGTATTTAATCCCTTATTTTCTCTCACATCTTTCGTTTTCCCTCTAAATCCATATTTATTATTATTAGTCCAGCGCAGCAAAAAAGTATATGCTGCCATATTGGATTTTTTTTTGTTTTCCGTTGCTGTTCATTTTCAATAACAATATGACTACATGACATTTTTGGTGGTCCTTTCTCCACCCGACTTGTGTCCCTGCCGTTTCCGTGCTGAATGGGCTTTAGAAGCTTAATAACTACGACATGCCATGTTAGTATTATTAGTATTAAGAGTGGCATATGGCACCACTGAAATAATATGGAAGCGGGCTAGAGTATTATTATTAGGCCAGGCATGATGATTACTCTTTCTCCTATAAACTTTCCCCACAACACACACTTTCTCCATCATCACTTTATACCACCAGTGTAGCACCGCTACACCACTACCACAAAGTGGCATGGCGTGCATGACTGCTAAAAAGTTTTCTCCTGTAGGATTGTAGAAATATCATAGGTACATATATGAATGCGCACATGTACGTTCAAGTTAAAAACTTTCTGTTTGTCTTTGTTTTTCCTCCATCTAACCACTGTCTAGAGATCCTGATCAAGGCGGAATGCCTCAGTGTGGATCCATATATGAGAGCGTTTGGAAACCGGATGAATGTGGGAGACGTGATGGTGGGCTCACAAGTGGCCACGTAAGTTAAATGAAATGAATTTAATGATGTTCCCAGAAGTCCCTTTTTGTTTTGTATGTGCCGTATGTTGTGTATACAATAGTTAGTAGAAGTAATGAAAGCATCCTCACATGCATATATAGCCTTTAATCCACTCACAAAATTATTGCAATAAGCCAGTAAGCAGGATGTTTTTTGTCTTGGATAAATAAAAAGAAGAAAATGGGAAATTAAGCGAGAGATTTTATTAGAAGAGAAAAAAGATTAATTTCCTGTTTGGAAAGACATTTAATAAAAAATGTGCTTTAATGTCGTGAGTACTTTATAAGAGACTTGAAAGAGCGCTTATGAAATCCAGCAGCAAAATTTTCTGACGTGACATCACTTTAATAATTTCTCGATCAACCTTTTCCTCTTCCCTTTCAAACGGCGACTATTACGAAACGATAAAAGGAAGGATTGACATTTTCCATTCCTTTTATATGAACAATGTAAATAGCATGACATTACATACATATTATATGCATAAACCTATATGTATATTCTCAATCATGAACATAATGAATATGAGTAAATGAGTGGTACAGGAAAGCAAAAACGGAAACTCGATTTCTCGAATTGGAAAAAAATGTGAATGGGAATAGGTTGATGGGTTTGATATTTGGGACGATAAAAGAGTCTTTGCATTATGGATTTGTCAGTTTGAGATGAACGCAAGTTGGCAAGATACAATGAAAAGGTAAAATGTTCAGTTTAAGAGGTGTTGGGCGTAAGCACGTTGAGGTAGTTTTTCTAGAGTCATTCAGAGACATCGAGCATAGATAAAACGGGAAACACGTATGGAAGCAGTGGTAGCGCATTTAACCGAAATGGTGGGACAGATTCTATCATTTTTCTTTCTTTCTTGGAGCATATATAAGAAGATAATGCTTTTGATTGTGCATAGGTAGTATAACATATTGTTAGAAAAAGTCACAAGAGAAAATAAGTGATCCCATCATCCATTCGTCTGCATTTTTCTTTATTCTTATTTTTTAAATCTGTGAGAGTGGATTAAAGCAAAAAAAGTGGAATAAGTAAAGAGAGAAGCATCTCTTTCCTATTTCGTGAATATTCCGCTTTCGCAGCTGGATACTTGTATTCTCTGGAGGGGAGCCTATTTATGCAAATTCGCAGGAAGGAAAAGTATAAAGAAAAAAGCACGAAGGGGAAAAATGATTCATTCATTTCATGTTCCTTTTTTATGGCCTCTAGGGCTCCAAGACAAGTTGGTGTTGGAAAATCTTCCACCACCACCAGAAGGAGTGCTTGTAAGGCTAGATCCTCTATTTGTATTCCCGACTGAATACATAAATATAAACGCGGATAGTGTTTGGCTGCACTAGCGGCTCACACTACTTGTTAGATGAGAAAATGGTGTAATTATTTATTCCGGACAAAAAAAGTAGCATGTACTTTGGCAACGCATATATGGGAAGCAGAAGGGTGCACAAATATATTGCACAATATCCTCTACCTCAACAAAGGAAAAAGTATTTGCCAGTCAGTCAGTCACCTGGCGCTACATACACAGAGCTTAAGATACTTTTGTATCCCTTTTAAATCCACCCAGTAGACCTTTCTAGCTACAGGCACAACTGGAACTCATGGAGCTTCTTCATTTCCTCAAAGACATTGAGTCACTTTTTGAAATGGGTATTTCGCTATTCCAGCGCTTTTTTGTCTCAAATCTCCCGCAGCGAATTGAAAGAGAGTTAGTGAGAGAGAAAGCACTGGAGCACCATAAAAGGAATGAGTATAAATCCTGGTTGTTGGAGAAAGTGTGTGCTTTTGTGTAGGGCAACTTTCTTCCAAAGTGTTTTACCCATTTTACTTTCTCTGGTGCCTACAAAAAGTACACAGTATCCAACCAAGGAGAGCAAGAGGTGCTTTCATCATGACAAAGTTTGAAGGAAATGGAATCGCCAAAATACGAGTGGGGGAACAAAGAAGTGTTGGGATAAGAGGGGAACGTAGAAACAGGGGATCAACCGTACTGGAAAAAAATGGGAGTCATATGGCCCATGGCCTATCATCCTACCATTTATCTAGGAAAATTTCCACCGCTAATGCTCCTCTACCAAATATATTTCCCGGTCTATATGTATGTGTGTGCTCGTGCATGTTTATGAACTAAAAGTCTAAATAAATATATTAAAGGCATGGAGAACGAGAGGAGGAATTTGTTTGGATATTTTGGTTTCATGTCCTTCATCCTGTTTTTGTAGAGAAAATAATAATAACGATAATAATAATGGTCTCATCTTGCTAACCTCAGTGGAAGGATGAGGAGAGAAACTTTGGTGGAATAAGCTTGCATTATTTTTGTGCGACCATCAAGCTTGATTAACTATACAGAAGTAACATGATTATGATGGCCGTTGGAAACGGAAGTTTAGAACACCTGGGAAGAGTCAGTAGAGTGAGAACTGCGGCAGGTATCCAGGCATAGATTATAATGATCCTTGATTGGCATTCTCTTCCTTTCGCCAGCAACTTTCTCTGCTGATCTTTAAACACAAGAATTGCGTCGCATCGCAGCTTAATTGCATCGTGGCTTATAGTTAAGAGGAGATACATCTAGTAAGTTTACATTGACATAATGAAAACTCGAGAACTGCAAAAACTTGGAGGATTTTACGATAAAACTTCTCTCTCTCTCTCTCTCGTTGCTGAAAATCGGAACTAGGTGCATAGGGAAGAAGAGGAAGGAAAAAGATATGGTAAGTTTTGGTGAGAGATGAGTAGGTAGTCGTTTTGAAGTGAATGAATAAAACTAAAGCTAATGCACAAATTATGTGATGTGGTTTGGTTGAAGTTGAAATGAACCGAGACCGAGAGCGCATTTGGTTCTTCTTCTGCTGCTGCTGCTGGGATGATGATGTCGTTCTTCGTATTTGTATGCATAGACCTTTTCCTGGGTTCCTTCCTGCTACTCCACTCGCAAATCAGGCTCAATGAAATCCATTTAATTCGACTTTCAGAGAGAATTAGCCAGGCATAAAGTTTTTAGAGAGGTGAAAGTTTTGCTTTCTCTTTAGTTTGTTATCGCAGTTCCAGCACTACCACTAATGCTACTACTACTTTGTTCCAAAATGTATGCCACAGGGGAAAAACTACGAAGCTCTATTAATTTGCAGTTTAGATTGGTTGGCTTAAAAGTTTACAAAGAATAATGTTAAGAAAGAATATCTACCTAGTACCGCCTACTCGTTTTCGATGACCAAGCTCCATTCTCTTCAGCCAAATGAAGAAACTTGGTTTTAGAATATATTAAGAAGCAACATTGGTAATAAAGATGCAACAATCATATAGCATTTTTTCAATGAAAAAAAGGTGATTTATTAGATGAAAGGTCTACTCGAGCTAACAGATTCAACGACTAACTATAGGTATTACGACGACTCTTGATCTGTTAACTTTTAAAATTTTATTGAACCCTGACAGTATTAGCTAATCAGCTTACTCACTTAGTTTTGGGAAACTGAAATCCTTCATCCTTTCATTTTCCAAAAACCTTTGAAATTTAATCTAGAGAAGTTGATGTAGTGCCCCTTGACATAAATTCTAGGGAGTATTTCATATACATAATATAGAAACGATATACTAAAAGCACTTTTCTATGATTTCATCCATTCGCCTTAAAAATACCAATCTACAATCTATGTATTACTTTTATTTCTAGATTCTCTTATCCGTGCACTATTCCAAATTAAATGCCTAACATCATCATGCCTATTCGATTTCACAATGATCAGGAAACTTTTTTCTCTCTAGAATTGGATTTTTTTTTACACTATGCTTGTTCCTTTACTCAACAATAATTATCATATATCAATACACACTCATGATGTAAACGATATTGCTGAAATTATAGAAGGAAAGGTAAAACTTTGTTCCGTGCTTGTTCTAATAATAATCATCTTAATCATCGTCCTCATATTCCATATAACCGTGCATGTATATATCCTTATGATATAAGCATAGAAAAGGATTTTCCATCGACACATCACATAGCCAAGTTCTCTCTCCTCTTCGCTATTCTGTCAAAATCTCAACTTTATCCACTTAACTTGATATGCTCCACACAGATGGAATAAAAAAAACGTGTTCATCTTTCTCTGCTTGCACACTGGTTGCCCATCTCAGAGTTTTTTCATCATCATCTCATCTCTCGACAATATATTGCTATCGCTATATTCGCTATATAGCCCAACCAAATAGAGTTCTTTTTCCTTTCACCTTTACGTGTATATCATGAAAATTGATTAGAACAGGATGAAAAAGACTTACTCGCCACAAACCAACATCAAACTGGCTGTGCCATCATCATCAATAACAGAGAAAGTGAATCAGATTTCTAGACAAAATCCTCTATAACCAAACATTCCATTTAGTCATCAAACCGTTGCCATTTATTTCTCCTCTCTTTTTTTTATATTTGGAGACGCATCTCACGTCTCACCTGTTGTAGAGGACAATTTTTATATGATGTATTTTTTATTTGAAGTATGAGATGAATATTCCTACATATTGTAACAACAGTGAAAACACTGAAATGGAATAGAAAAAGTGAAAATGTGTTTTTCTCCCATATATTCCCATATTATTTCTGTTTGCACATTTGAATATTTTTCTTTCGGCTTGAAACGGAAATTATTCTGTTTTTGTGCCAAAACATGTGAAACGTAACAGCACATTTAGCATGTACCTCGACAAAAAAGGTGTTTGATGTGTGTACCTGTCTACCTGCAAAAAATACGTTGATTTTACGGCCTTCAGAAAACGAAAGGAAAAATATTGCCGTTATTGATCATTCTTACGTGTTGGCGTGTATTTTCTTTTTCTTTTTTTAGAGTGCTGAAGAGCCGACACCGGGGATTTCCTGAAGGGAGTAAAGTTGTTGCATATGTTGGATGGAGAGGTATGAATGTTTTCAGTATGCATTGTAATAAAATTGAATTGCATGTACATGAGTGAAAGTTTATACTATTGTTTGAAAGAGAGAAAAAGAATTTTTTGATCTGGTCTCCAAAGTCTGAATAATGATGACTATCATCGATTGGTTTGAGTTTGAACAACGATCACGCTTTCTACCTTTTGAAGTGTTTTTGCTTTAAAACATGGTGAAAGGGTTGAGTATGAATTTAGTTGAGTATGAGAGTATATATAGTCCCGACGATGTCCTTATGATAAAAATTTCTTTATAATGAAGATGACTTTTTTTCTACCTGCTGCATTGTACGGTTTTTTTACTTCTTTTGCTCGGTAGATGTTACAATATGCGCTCCGGATACGATGAAGGCCACGTTTTCAGCTGTGTATCCACTTCCAGATCTCAAGGGTCTTCCAGATTCCTATGGACTTGGAGCTTGTGGATTGACTGGGTAAAATAAATAGATTTTCTCGCAGCAATATAAAGATAGATTAGTTATATGTCATAATAACTATATCCAGAGATAAAAAGAGTGAGGAAAATACGATCTGAGATATTTTTTGCTATTATGAGAATGACGATGAGATGACGATGATGCTGCTGACCCGAATTCTTTCTCATGAAGAAAAATAGTTTTACTCAACTAGAGGATTTTCCGATCGATGAGAAGAAAAAATAGCAAAAAAATATGGCATGTTAGTGATGTAAAGTTTGTTCTCGATATGCATTCCTTATTTGTGTACAAGGAAAAAATAGAGTATGTACAGGAATGTCTTGATTTTGTGTACAAGAGAAAAAGAGAAAGGACGCAGCTTGTTTAACATTATATTATCATACATATATTTCCCCTTTTTTCCTCTGCCCATACTTGAGTGCACTGGACCATGACTTGGTGACTCTGCCTGAAAGGACATCAATAATAAATTCAATATGAAAATCTTATGATTGAACAGACGAAAGAAAAAGAGAAATGGGAAAGTTTGGAATGAAAAATTGATTTTTTTTTTCTTGTCTCTCTTTCGTTCTATATTTTTTTGTCAGATTGACAGCATACTTTGGTCTATTGAAGCTCTGTCAGGTGAAATCAGGTGAAACTGTTGTGGTAAGCTCCGCTGCAGGTGCTGTAGGTCATATTGTTGGTCAAATCGCACGACTCAAGGGCTGCAAAGTCGTTGGTTTTGCGGGGAGTGATGAGAAAGTAGCCTGGATCAAGGACGAGTTGGGATTTAAGTGTGCATTTAACTACAAACAAGTTCATCTGGATTCCATCCTGAAAAAGTATGCTGTGGAAGGGGTCGATGCATATTTTGACAGTGTAAGAATGACATGACATTTTAAAAAGAACAAGGAGAAAAAAACGCAAGAAATGGATTAAATTCCGGTTTTCTGGGTTTTCCCATCAGATAAAAAACTAATACATTTTTATGCATTTCTCTCCAGGTTGGAGGAGAATTTACCTACTCTGTACTTCGGAATATGAACGAATTTGGAAGAGTTGCCCTTTGTGGGGCGATCTCCACATACAACTACGATCCCAAAGAAAGTTACAAAGGTATAAATAAATAAACAAATAAGATATAAAAATATTGTGTTTTGAGCCTCCACTCTACAAGGTACTAACCACTACTATACCTAGAGAAAACACTTTAATTCATAGAATTTACGGTTATTTGTTGTTGTTTCAATGCAAAAGGTATATTTTTATTGTAAAATGACATGGTATTTTTTCTGTAATTTCTTTCTTGTCTTCCTACATCAGTACCGTTCGACTACGCGGCAATGATTTATAAACAAATTCGAATGGAAGGTTTCATGGTCAACCGATGGTTTAGTGAGTTTCCCGAGGGAATTGGCCAGCTTGCAGAATGGATTCATCAGGGAAAGCTGAAGGTGCGTGAGACGAGAACGCAAGGATTTGAGAATATGCCGCAAGCTTTTCTAGATCTCTTCAAAGGAAAAAACTTTGGCAAGTCTATTATCATGGTATAAACAAGTGGAGCGTGTCTATGTGGAAGAGAATTTTAGTGAAACTTATTGCATTACTCTCTATTACTACTGTAAATATACTCTCCGTGTATTTACCATACACTTTAAAATTGGTAGCTTGGTAGACAATTGGAAAAACTTACTGCTCTATAATTTGTTATGATAAACACAACTTTCAAGATGGATAATTATACATTTTCTCAGCTAAAAATCAATTTTCGTTCTATAACATTATCATGTACTTTCTCTACAATCTTATCATTGTAATGTGAGTTTATATTATGTAAACGCATCATTGAGGAGGAAATTATTATCAGTAGTCTAGCATCAGGGTGCAACCAAAATCACACAAGAAATGAAGGCAATCATATAAATGGGGTACCATATGTAATATATTATCATGCATTTCATTAATTATAACTTTACTCACGCAAGTGTAATAATAATACTAGTAAATTCTAGTAGAATATTATATATATATATATATTATGTTGATGAAATTGTTAATCGTGTTCAGATCTCGAAATAATACATTTTCCCATTTATTCCTGATGTTAATTAGGTATCATTGTGAGTGTGAAATAAAACAGCTTTTTTATTGTGCCAGTTGCTGTTTATGAGAGTTAGATGAGTTGAAAGAAGTGAACATGGGAAAGTCAAAGTGAAAGTGGAGAGAAAGGAATATATGTATTATTATACCGAAAGCTTGTAGCTTATTGATGGCAAGGAAATGGTAATGAATGATGGTACAATGCCGTAGGTCATATTTGTTAGAAAATAGCACGTAGAACGCTTACTGTCGTGTTTATTGTGATCATTATCGTGATTCGCGTGATAAATTCTAAAAATAATGATATGAAGTTATAAATATATAGCCTTTAAATGTAGGGTCGTGTACCTTCTAGAGAGAGCCAACTTTGTTTTTTATGTGGCGTGTGAGCAATTGCTAAAAATTAATATACATTCCAAGAAATTTTTTGGGAACCATGAAAAAGAGAAAAATGTAGAACTTATAACCATGCAGAGTATAGTCTGTAGCTTAACAAACGACAGGAAGTGACGCTATACCTTGAAAATAAAACCGTACCGTAAACCTTATTGTCAGTAGAAGAGCTATATAACATGTATACCTACCTATATTATGCATTAATAGGGACGAAACATATTTAATATCATTAATATGCCATATATGCGTGCAAGTAATTTCTATCAATTTGTCTGGAAAACTTCATATATTGTACGTGTGTGAATGTTGTATTGTCTTGCCAGGGTCTCTCACCTGTGATCATTCTTTCATTCCCGACGAGTTGCATACCTATTTGATGGTAAAATGCCATATTATTATGCGATAATATGTGTAACCCAAAAATATATGCTGTACTGTACCTTTGTCTTAAGTAATTTTAACCCTATAGTACCTATACATGTATTAGCCTATAATATGTACTCTAATAATTACTCGAATAACTTTGCCGTGAAAACTTTTGTCGCGTCTATAACAGATAATGCTAGAGTTGCTACTACTATGATAAAAAGGCTAAAATGAATAAATGTCCAACCAAATCTCTAATAAAACAAAAAGGGAATGCAAGCTCATTCCCGATCATTATTGTCTTATCATGTTGGCTTTAATAATAGCGAAACATTATGCACAATGGCATTTTAATCAAAATCGACAAACACTTTCTTAAGAACTCAAACAAGCTTTAATGCATCCACTTTTAATTAGAGAGATGAGCAACGACGATGAAACCCTTTTACTGATAACAAAACACAAACAAAGGGAGTGTGCTCTCTGGAAAAGAAAATCACGACAACAAAATGCTCTCCAAAATATCGCAAGCTCATCTCATGTCTTCATGAAAAATATGTGTTGTCCCTAAAGTGTACTTTGTTTCCAAATTCTCCAGAGAATATTATATACTGCGACAGAGATGCATGCAAAAGCATTCAAGAGTAATGAATTCCGATGATGACTCTGACAAGCAGCTTTACTCTGCGAGAGAAGAGTCTTCTCAAGTCTTGAGCTGCTGTTGCGTTGTTAGTTCACAAAATTGTTGTGATTCTTCTCTCGATGATGATCATGATGAGGATGATACGGAGGAAAAATGACCTTGGGATTTCTCATATGGTGAGAGTGTTCCATAATGTTGATACATTTAATGGCTGGGAATAGGACATGAGGATGAGATGGAGATGATGCGGTTGATCACAATGATAATACATCCATGCGAAATATATATATAGCACAAGGGAAATTGAGAAAAACAACATGTTCAGCTCCATCAGGATAGACAGTTCGGTTCACTGATGTGAAGTGAGTTCCAGTCCAGTGATATGATACTGGCAGTGATGGTGGTGGTTGCTGGTGTATTTCTTTTTTGATGGAATGACAAACGACAGGCCTTGTTAATGTGTGTGGCTTTATGGAAATTTGTCAACGCTGAAGAATATTTTTTGCTATATAATATCCATTATGATATGCATGTGTGAATGATCTGGCATTTTACAAAAGTTCTCGTCAAATCGATAATAAAACAGAGAATAGGATCCATTTTCCATGCCATATATCAAATTGCTTCTTGGATGAATTCATATTTTCCAAAAACAAGATAGCATGCTAATATAGCACTTTATTACCATAACCGGTTGATTACTAGTGAAATTGGAAGGATTTGTATAGAAATGTTTTCAATCTTTAGTGGGTTTAGATTTTGAAGCAGCGATTTTTGCACAGATAAATCACAGTGAACACAAAACAAAAGCCAAACACCTACAAAAAAGAACACTTGAACTTTGAGCTTCTCACATGCCATAAAACAGTAAGTGTAAGTTTTATGCAGCGACTTGTTATAAAACAAGAAGATAATCTTGGTTAGTTACATGACATGCATGTTAATAAAGTTTCACCATTTTATCATCGTTGCCACACATTTTCAAGTGTACCCCGTCCCGTGTCGTTTCTACCGGTCAACAGAGCAGTTCCAATAGACACAATTTTTTATTACGTCAATTAACACGAACACTATAAGGTCCATGGTCGAATCCAATCTCACCGTATAGCTAGTCATTCACTATTCACATCTCGTGACATTTATCTTCATCCACACAACTACTTGAAAGTGTGCTGTTGCTGTAGTA
>JAQIXW010004034.1:0-12196 GCA_034700685.1 Willowsia buskii
CATATCTGAATTGGAATTCGGAAATGGCTGAAGCTGAGTTTTTGCTCAAATATGAGTTGCAGGAGAAAAGAAATTTTTACTAAAAAATATGCAAACCGAATTGTTAGTAGATCAAAAGAAAATATTCTAACAACCAGATATGGAAGGAGCTTGCATAAAGTTGCTGTGCCTTTGCACCAGGTGATATTTAAGATTGCTGCAATTTTTGAGTCCGGAATTGCGAAGCAGTGGAAAGATTGGGTGATGTGGAAAAAACATTTGAGAAATGTCGCAAAGTTTGAAAAATTCTCCGAAGAAGGACCCTCAAGGCTCACTACTAATGACAACATTGTGGTTGTGTTTTATGTTCATTTGGCTTTGTTGGTAGTATGCGCAATTAGTTTTGGTTTCGAAATTTTGGTATGTTGGCGCAAGAAAATTATTAGCAGTTGGAAACAGATTCGAATAAAGTTCCGAAGTGTCATTTCCTCTAACAAGGTAAATTCACGAGTCGTTGATAACAAACCGCGTTGCTATTGCACCCGGTTAGTCTTTCTAACAGTGCACAAGAAACTTCGCAATTTTCTGAGCCAACGGGTTTTAAATATATATAGATCCACCTAGAATAATTTTAAACTTATGCAAATTTTATCCCAATTGTTTCGAATAGTATGGGAAAACAAATAAATTTGCATCAAGCAATGCCGATATTGATGAAAAGTATTCATGTAATTTAACGCAACATGTAATTAAAGTAGGTCATTGATGTTAAACTAATCATGTTATATTAAAAATTCCATTAGCTTAACAAAACTCTGAATTCAATATACATAAGTGCTTATAGAGAATGATTCGTTTCAAATGGATAACTAAAGAGTTTGTCGCATAAAACTAAAATGAAATTATCTAGTGAATTCGGCAACGGATTTATTTCAAAATTACTGGTTTCTGAAATAGGGTTTATAACAGATCAAATCCTTTACAAATAATTTAAAAACAGCTTACATCATCAATCATTTTGTAATTAAAATAATATCAGTAATGTTTCCGCTTTCGTATCACTAATAAAATAACATTTTAAATATTTATTGTATCAGAATAATAATTTACTTACAATGGCGCTGTTGAAAATTGACATTTGCTTGTGTAAGTGTAAATGTTATTGTATAAGGTAATTTACTTAATTGTTCTAATACTGTGGCAATTACATTATCAAATAAAATAATGGCATAAGGCAATGCTTTCAAAATTAAGACAGTCTAGACAATCTGTAAAACCAAATGGTTATTAAAACCACAATAATCTATACATCATCAAGCATAACAAACAATCCGTAACTCTATTTTGTAACTAATTAACTTAAAGCAACATAAAATTCTCATTAGCGTTAAACGCTTTTCTCTTTTATAATGCTGAAAATAGTTATTTTAAAGTGGTTTTAAGTAGAAATTAATTAATTACTTTGAAATATAGAAATTTATTGCGAAATTTATTCGCAAAGTATTCCTAGTCCTGACTGGATCTTGTAAAATTGCGTCAAAGGATTAACGTTTTGATTGATTAATCTTAAATAAACAATCATACACCTCGACCTAAGTTTGAACTCTTTCTCCAATTTCTCAAATTTCTCAAACGAATTTAAAGAACTTAACACAGTATAAAATGTTTCACTTTATGCTAACGAAACTCATAATTCTTTATGTATTATTACACGCTTCAAAAGCCATCCCCCAACATAATATTACTTCATTCGTATCAATATTTTCTGAATGCCTGATTCATCTTACGATCTTTCAGCCAGTGTTACATGACAAAGGCAGAGATAGGCAACTTCACCAAAGCAATTCTGTAGTTCACGACGTATATTCAAAAGACTTAGCTCCTCCTGTTACACCACTTGTCTTATCAACTGTAAATATTATCATAAAATGGTCGTCATTCGCTCAAAAAACGTTTCATGTTCTGCACATACCTCACGCCGATCAAAATGGATTTACAAATACGCCAAAACTAATTTTGTACCATTGTGCTGTCAAAATGTATATAAATTATGAAACAATTCCCAAAATCGGGTTAGAAAATGATTATTTCTCTGGAAGTTTCCATGTGCCCACTGGCTTTGCAAATATACTGTTTCCACATAAAGAGTGCCCAGTTTCAATAAACAATATAAATTCTCAAGTAAACTTCATTGGTCCTTTTTCACTTGCACCATATGATCAATGCGAGCTACTGTTAAGCTTAGAGAAACATGACGTATCCGAACTGTTGATTCTTCAAGAAAAGCTAATCAGTGAACAAATCGTTAGACGATGGACAAACAAAGTTGTAGCTGCAACTAGACCACAATACATTTCTAACTATTTTCCTCAAATAGTTGCAACCATTACAAATGATGAAAACAGTATCAAAAATATTGCTTATTACTACGTGCAGCACGACAAAACATACATTCACATTAAATTAGTTCAACTATTTAAATCGGATACCAGTTTTACAAGGATTTCAATTACGGAAAAAATTCTTTTTGTTACGAAGGGCCAACCAATCGTATGGGAATTAAAAGATAATCGAGTATCAATCTATAATTTCGATTCTCATAGAACCCGTCTTGGAGAATATTTGCTAAAATTTCAAGATCTCTTAACCTTTCGAAACCACCAGTCATGGATGAATACAGATTTATTAATACTTTTCGAAATGTACCACTCACAGATCGAAATGGACAAATATAACTTTTCGTTAAAAACATATGACTGGGGTCGTGGATACGTTTTCATACGTCACGGCAGTATTGACTTTCATTCTCCAAATGCAAAATATATAGTACTAATTGAAGATAGCTTGGAATTTTTGTCATGTGGAGGTGTAAGCTTTCAAACTTTATCACTTGCTGGTTACATTTCTGCTTTTGACATGTGGGTTTGGGTGTGGTGTTTTATAATGACTTGCATGTCATCAATTTTTATATTGTTTATTAGAAAAACTGACATAATTTCTAAAGCAAAAGAGAGTTTCATAGAATATATAGTTATGCCACTTACACTAGCAGTTGAGCAGGGTAGCCCCGTAGTTGATAATGCTAAGCAAATAAATTATGTATACTTCTTAAGTGCAGCTTGGGTTTTATCTTTAGTGGTTTTAAGCAATGCATACAAAGGTCAAAATATTTCAGATCTGACACAACCCCTACCTGTTGTTATGCCAAAGTCTATAAAAGATTTTATTACCTTAAATTTTTCAATTTATTGTAAACCTGCAACAGAGGAATCAGATATAAGTAAGGAATTAACAAAAACATTATTTTCCGAGTTTATGAGATTATATGTTGGGGTCGAAGATAATAAAAGCTTAAGCTACACTGACCACTCATATACTGGGAGAAGCTTACTGGAATCATTGTTGAAAAATTTGGGAGAGAATGAAATAATTAAAAGTTACAAAAGTATAATACCGCACATTAAAGCTTTGACGGTGGACCAGTATATGATGTCCATGAAATCAGTAGATGCATCATGGTTTATAAAAAGACTTGCGTCGTGTAAACGAATTTCGTATATGACTTGGAATTCGGAAATGACAGAGGATGAGTTTTTGTTGAAGTATGAGTTGCAAAACGAAAGAAACTTTAGTGCAAAATATGTTAACAGAATAGTGAGTAGAACCAATCAAAAAATTTTGCTAACTCGTTATGGATGGAATTTGTACAATGTTGCTGTCCCATTAAGTGGAGTTATGCACAAGATTTCGGCAATGTTTGAGTCTGGAATTGCTAAGCAGTGGAAAGATTGGGTGATGTGGAAAAGACATTTGAGAAATGTCGGAAAGTTTGAAAAATTCTCGGACGAAGGACCCTCAAGACTCACAACTAACGACAACATTGTGGTTGTCTTTTACGTCCATTTGGCCTTATTAGTAGTATGCGCAATTAGTTTCGGTTCAGAAGTTTTGATATGTTGCTGCAAGAGAATAATTGACAGTAGGAAACAGATTCGAATAAAGTTCCGAAGCTTCATTTCCTCTAACAAGGTAAATTCACAAGTCGGTGATAGCAAATCACGTTGCCTTTGCACGCGGTCAGTTCTGCTAACAGTGCACAAAAAACTCTGCAATTTCTTGCGACAACGTGTTTTAAATATATACAGATCTACTTAGAATATTTTTAAACTTCAAACAAAATTTTATTACTATAATTAATATGTTCTTACATTAAAACAAATAAATTTGCATCAAGCAATGCCGATATTCATAAAAATGTTCATGTAATTTAACTTAAAATGTAATTAAAGTAAGTCGCTGATGCTAAATTAATCATGTTATAATAAAATATCCATAAACTGAAGCAAACTTCTATTTCAAAATAATTGTGTGCTATAATTATAATAACAGCTCACGTTATCAATCATTTTGTAAGTAAAATAATACCAGTCATGTTTCCACCTCCATATCACTAATAACTAATAAAATAACATTTTAAATATTTATGTTATCATAATAATAATTAACTTAATGGAGCAGTTGAAAATTGACAATTGTTTGCGTAAATCCTAATGTTATTGTATAAGGTTATTTACTTAATTGTCATAATACTGTGGCGATTACATTATTAAACAAAATAATGGCATAAGGAAATCCTTTCAAAATTAATCAAAATAAAGTAAGTGTAGGCAATCTGTAGAACCAAATAGTTATTGAAACCACAGTAATGCCTAGATCATCAAAAATAATAAACAATCCGTAACTGTATGTTGTTGCAAAATTTTAGGGGGGTGGTGGGCACTTTGGGGAGGGGTAATCAATGTTGTTTATGAAATATTACACGAAATTATTGTTATGACTAGATGGAATTTCATTTAAACTTGAGTATTTATTATTGCAGGATCATGCAAACTAATTTAATAGCACATGATTAATGCATAGAGTTGAAAATGTGGTTTGCTTTGAATTAAACCCTTTCACTCCGAAACTACTCTATACTATTCTGTATATATATATATATATATATATATATGTACTCTATAACCAATGAGTACTATTGTGAATGTGCCACTGCTTTTACTGAACGTACTAAAAATCAAAACAGTTATGGCAAATTCGAAAAATCTTTTTCAATATTCCCTCTCAACGACTTGAGTATGCTTAGCTTTAAATGTTATGTCGGTTGAAATTTCATTCCCACATACTTGTCAACTTATTTTTCAGATATTACGTTAAATTAATATCTTCAAAAATTACTCGGTGGAATTTTTCAACAATGATGGACGAAGTGTTATGCTTAAAATATGCTCGCTATATAACGTTTGAATGACAAAGAGTCTTTTAAGAGTTTATGAAAATCAATTATATGATATAATTTTTTACATAACTGTCTGTATTTAATATTGGATGAGAGGCTGTTTAATACACTTGTGATCTGCTAAGGAGAATCTGAAGAATTTTAAAATATCAGTGGGATTAATGTTAAAGTCATTTGAAGGTAACTCACGGTCAATTGTGTGTGCTTTAAGCCCACTAGCTATAACTTAATATAAATATTTATTCATACTTTCCCATGCCTTTGAATCTATCTTGGGAATTGCAAATTATTGTTTCAATCAGCAGTATTGAACAATTTTCTTTTAGGATAAGTTAAGTTTTGAAAAGTAGAAAAAGATATACAAGAAAACATGCGTCAGTGTTGATGGATTAGTGTTTTATAAGATTATCACAAGCTTGTACCCTATAATCAAAAATATATATAAATCATATTTAAAAGCTTAGTTCTTTCAGTAAACAATCATTCAAATTGTATTTTTATATTTATCAAACTTTGAACAGAAAATTTTCCCTAATCAAGCGAAATTGAGGTTTATATTTTAAATTGAGTCTACGATGTTGAGATTTCTGCTGTTTATTTTCTGTGGCAACACATTGCTTAACACAGGTCGTGCTTTGGTATTTGAATACAGTCTCAGGTCATCCAAAATTTCTCGGTTCAACAGATACTGGCCGTTTATAAATAATTGTTTGGATTGCACTGTTCATTTCTCTAGAAGCCAAAGCTCGTGACTAGATCTGCTTCATAGTATATTGCATTTATGCCATCAACTAAATCGTCAATTCTCCTGTGTAAGCATTCACACGGTTTCTTCAGCTGTCGGCATCACAGCAACAAAGTTTCAATCACATGAGCGCATATATTGGAATTTAAGTCAATATATTGATATTTCACCCATTTATAACTTTACTTTCTCTCCCATGAAATACAGCCAGCATTGTATTTTGGAACTTCCCCATGTAAACCAATCTCGCATAGACTTCTATCAAGCTGAGAGGAATCAGTGTTCGGAAGAAATTCGCATAAATTGCCGTTGGGTTCAAGTGCCCAACTATGTCCTGCCTGATACCTGTTTCCAAATCTATGGATCCAAAAGAAGTAAACAAATTCTTTAAACTTTATTATCGGGAAAGACTGACTCAACGCAGGATCTCCAGAATATTTCTGTTGCGCAGTGAAAAGTTTGACATTAAGGCTATGTGCATGAAATGTTTTATTGCGGAACCAAACTATATTGAAAATTTTCACTGGAAAGAAGTAAACTCTCATCAAATCGCATTACCCCGCGAAGCCCTTATAAGATTAATTGACTACATGGAAACTTCTAAAGACACTAAATGTTCATTCTGACTGCCCATATATCGACCCCCTCAATTTTAATCCTTGCCGCTTTACCTATTGCATTGAAGATATTTTCTTTTGGCAACACAATTTCACATTTCAACCTGATGTGCATTCCTATAGATATTTCAGCTACAACTTTATAATTAATGATCATGATTTATCCAACTAATATATATTTTCATTTGGAAGTGAATATGTGGGGCTTCGCTACACAATATTTGTAAAAAAGCAAAGTCGTAATTTCTTAGTCAGAACTTATTTTTCACTACTTTCTCCATTTGACTGGGAAGGCTGGCTAGTTGTATTAGTAAGCCTGTCCTACTTGGGACTTGTGCTGAAGTTGACGCAACATTCTATAAACTCGTACTTCTGGGTTTTTGGAATACTTTTGGAACAATGTGATGATATACGAAAGCGTTTAAAGTGGAAAAACTGGTAGTTGCTAGTTGGGTGCTTGTCACTGTGATTGTTCGTATCTCGTATGGCTTATTCGTCAAATTTATTCACATATATGGCAACAGAGGCAGGTCCTGGATACGTTCCAGAATCTTTGCATGATACGGTGGAGTTCACTGATTGGAATTTGTACATAGGCATGTTTCAGTTAATTACAAATTCTGAAGAAAAGTATTTGCTGGATATTTTTGCTAAATCATCATTTGTTAAATTTTTGTTGAAAGTTTCTGATAGACCATTATTTACCCAAATGGGCAGATGGATGTTTGCAAGTTTGGAAATGATGGGGGACGAATTTAAAGACACAGGCTGTGATATTTCGGGCTTTAGGGTCCCGAGTCAATTGGCAAGGTTTAGCGGCAAATATTCCATCCATCCATGTGAAAAGTTTGACAATTTTGCGATTATGTATTTTAGCAAAAGTTTTTCTGTAAATCCTCTTGAAATAATTCCGACATCAATTGCAAAATTGAATATAAATTTGATGAATGCTTATCACATTATTGAAAACCAGGACCCGGACTTCGCACCCAGACTTTTTAGATGGTATGCTTGGGAAAGAAAAACATACAATGATGAATTTCAAAATAGTCTGGCTTTCATCATCGAGTCGGGTATTCACGGTTTTCAATCTTTATACCTGAGACATATAGCAATAAAAGAAATAATTGAAAATTATGACAAAATGAATGACAACTACAACATGGCTCGTTCATTTGAAGGAAAATCCAAGGTGATGATGAAGTCCTACAATCAATGGAGAGCTTTAGGGTGTTTTCAACGTTACAAGCAAGCATGTGCTTACAGTGAGCTGCTAAATAGTTCTGACAAACAATATGAGCAGAAGGTGCGAATTTCAGATTTGTTGAGTTTGTGGCTAGTATTTCTGCTGTTGGTGTTGTTGACCACTGGCGTTTTGTTATTTGAAATACGACGAGTATAAGAGGAACAAAATGTAAAGTTTTCATGCGTAAATTTTAAAAACCAATTGAATCGCACAAAATGTCGATATAAGCTTTTAAACTGTGCATTTTAATCAGCAGAACATATATTGCGTGTTATTAATGAGTGCCATTCAATCCTTTTGTTTGGTGTTTTATGCAAGATGTAATTTTAAGATTTAGTTTAGATTTACAAATATACAATTTTATAAGCATGTATTACCATAAGCGCACTATGAAAGCGTGTTATCTGTACAGAATTAGATTTAATAGCGCATGGTCATAAGAACTCATAAACTTAATTATTACTACAATGAAATACTACTTTATCTGGAAGCAACTTTTCCTTTGGTTGTTTCGGTCTCCAGTTGTAAACTTTCATACTTCATTGAGGAAAAGTATGAATATTATGAAAATGAATGTAACATAATAAATATCTATTGTAGTTTTGCATACTAATTTGTTAGCATGAATCACAAGCACAAAGTGTGTGTGTGTGTGTGTAAGATTATGTTACCACATTCCAAGGTTAAATCAATAGACAGAATTTCAGCTTATTCAAATCGCAAAGTACAAAGGTATTACAAGGAAAAACCACAAAAACGAAAATATCACAACTTACATATATGATATATAATATATGATAAATATATGTACCTATGTGTATGTAAAGGTTGGCAGCAATATCAAGCACAATTAGACTTATCACTTGACGAACATGAATCGGCATAAAACGTTTACGTGCTTATCTTTATTTACTCACATGATGCAAAGATAACAGTGAAATTGACATTGCAAAGTCAAACCCGAGTAACGAAATACAAGCAATATAAATTGCAAGGATATTGCTCATCCTTTAGTTCAGTTTACTGAGATCAACATTCAAGGCTTATTCTCGTACTTTAAACAAAGTTTAATATTTTTAATACTACTTATGGATGCTTGAATTTTACAGGGAGAAAATGGAATGCGAAGGATTTAAAGAGGTTGACCTCTCCCTTAAACTTCCCAAAGAGGTAAGTAAAAAAAATATTCAAGAATTATCACTTTAAAACTTATTTAATATTTTTGAGTACAGATATGGGACATCATAATTCGTCAGCTCGAAGACTCAGACGACATTATAAACTTCTTTGAGGTATTCCCAACTCTGAGATGTCTCTCGGAGGGCAACCAAACCTCATGGCTTGTTGGTGGTGTTATGCCATTTACGTAGGGATTATCAGCAAAGTTGCCCAGACTTTGGTAGCGCTTATCTCAAAGACAGCTGCCTCAATTAAGCTGATTTGCATATTCTCTTGTAGATAAAGTTAAGGGCTTTCGAATGAGGGATTGCTTCTAGAAACAGGTATTTGCTGTGCTGAGCTATAGCTGATAACATCAACCATCATGTTTTTTACTAATCAAGATTGATTCACGCGCAAGTGTAGCTACATTTTTTGCAGGGCTTTTATTCCTCTTTAATTAAAAATGATTTTAAAAAAATTGGTACAATTCAAGTGCCAGGCTAATCAACTATTCGTCCATGATGTTGGTGATATCGAAGTTGTGATCCATCACTTGAAGACAGACCTTAAGCTGCACAAAATGTAACTTGTACTGCATTTGCAAGAATATGATCGTTGTTTATTAGTACGAGATGGGAGTTTTGTTGACGGAATTTTTATACAAGGGTGTTACATTGACCGGACAACCCTATTCTGACACCCAAAGTAAGATAAAGGCAGCTTAAGCTGAGAAACGAAGCCATAAGAAATGAGAGGATGGGGTTCTCGTAATAAATGAAAATGTACCCTGCTACACTTCGAAGGTCGCCAAGAAGAAACTACATGACTTGGGATTTAATGAACTGCACCATCCTCTTTAATGTCCTTTGCTTCTTCGATCTGACTATTTTTTTTCTCCAAGTTGAAAAATTACATGCGTAGGCGAAGTTATAACTCAGACGAAAATTTAAAAAGGTAAAAAAAAGAAACAAATAAGGTTTGGAAATCGAGACTCGGCATTCTTCTTCAGAGTCGTCCTGGGTCTTGAGGAAAGGTGGAAAAAGTGAGCACGAGTTGGGGGATATTACATAGAAAAAATGGATTGAATATGTCAAGCCGTTGTAAAATGAGACTAAAATAAAGTCTGGGCAACTTTGTTGATAATCCCTTCGTATATTGTCAAAGTTAACAAACAAAGACCTACTGCAATGCCGCTTAGTATCCAAATCTTGGAACAATGCCATTTCAAAATGCCTGGAGACATATCCGGACCAATATCCACACAAAATGAAATCACCTTACAGTCGACTTACAGAAGAACACGTATGTTATCTACCCCGAAGACTTCCTCTTCCAAATCTTGGTAGCATTTTGCTGAATGAGAATGAAAATACGATAGCCAATTCTAAAGATCACAATCCATTTCTTGGACGGGGACTCGTTATTCATGTAAAAAATGGGTTAGGTAGAAGTTATTTTGGGGGAGAAGCTATAAATTTGACTGATGGAATCCCCTTAATAAAATTATTTGGTCATCGATTATGGCACGTTAATTTTGTTCTTCATAAGTGTTTTGGCTATGAATACTTCATTGAAAATATGGCTGTACCAATGCTTCAATGTTTGAGTTACCTTCCAAATTTGAAGTCGCTTGAGATTAGTGGCACTATTCCATATATGAACCCAGATCGTGTAAGGCAGCAACTTCCAGAACACGTCGTTGTACCGCCAAATCTTAGAATTCTAAAGCTCTCAAATTTGCATGTCTTTGAGCGCACAACAAAGTGGTACATCAAATTCATAATTTCATTTTTTGGCCGCTGTTACAATTTGAAAAAAATTAATTTCAACTTACGCCATTGGAATGAAAGTGTGGGAAGGCGTTTTAATATATTTAATGAGATTCAACTTGTCATTGGGAATGGCTTTGCAACAGAAGTTATTTTTGAAAAAATTCAAGATGTTTTGAAAATGTCTAGACTTTGCGAATTTGGGAAATTAGTTATTTTTAATATACCCACTTTAAAACTTAATCGGATTTTAGAAATTGTAGGGCCATATACTGCTGAAATACTGGAGCTTAATCAGGTAATTGATGAAGACGAGACGATAGTCAATTCATCCATTAAGCGACTCAAGGTCAAGCACAGTAATGAACTTAAGTACGAGTTTCTAAAGTCACTAACATCTCTGCAATATCTTGATATTGTTACCGAGACAAACACTTCCTCAGTGGCTCAGTCAGAAACCACAGAACTGCACTCTTTTGGTAAAAGTATTTGCAGCTATTTTCAATCAAATTCTGTACAACCAAAAGAGTTTAGCATTTGGAAGGAATTGCCATCATTACAAATTATCTCCATTTACAGTGGCGGTTCAGTTCGTAGATATATTCGGGAGTATGAAAACAAATGTTTCTTTGGATGAAAGGGATACACACAGAAGTCCCTACCTAATTATGTATTACGCGTGCGTTCTAATTAGGTATTTAAGAATTTAGTTAGTTGCATACAAAATATTTGAGAGTTTATTGGTTCAAGTTATATCTACATTAGACTTCTTGTTGCAATTTAATTCATTGACAGTTTTAAATAGCATATTGTATTCAGGAGGACGATAGTTTTAAGATAAATGATAGTTTATTTAAAGTATTTATGTGTATTTAAATATTACCCCAAAAATTGACATTTAACGATTAATGGATTATCTTTTGAATTTAAGGAATTAATCTTGTATGTTGAAAGTTATTGTTATGTTAATACACATAGATTACAACTATAAATTAAAAGTATTTTTAAAAAATTCGTTGGAAATAAAAATTTAAATATCGAAGGAATCGAATTGCTGCAATAATTCTGATACATTGATACTCTTTACATTGATTAAAAAAGCTGGAATTAATCAGAAGTTTTTCACTGTTTGAGTGAATATAACCTGTGTCATCAATCACTAATTCACTTGAACACATAATTAGTGAATCTATCACACTCAACGTCAGTAAAATAATGAATATAATGTGAAAAGCACCATAAACCGTCCCCAATCCATATGCAAGTGACAAAAAAGGTTTCACAAGTATGCTACTTCCAAACGTTAGCTGAAGTGCGTCATAGAAAACTAGTCATGAAGTCATGTTAAACATGATGAAAATACGTAGATGAATGTTGTTCGGG
>JAQIXW010004035.1:0-12196 GCA_034700685.1 Willowsia buskii
CAATGACCTTCCCGCACCTCCCCAAACTCATCACTTTTGTCGGCACCGACGTTCCAATAAGGTTGGCAGAACTTGTGGTGACTGCGAACCCGCAAATTCGGAATCTGGAAGTTTATTCTGACTCTGACCAACAACTACAGTTGTCGAAATGTAAGCAACTTTCATTTACATCTCTCTCAATTGGCTGGATGTCAGCTACCCAATTTTCGTCGCTGGCTACCTTGGAATTTCCATTGGAGAGGTTAAACTTGACAGATTGTGGCGATGCTGGAGTAGATGTGGGGAAAATATTCTGCATGTTGCAGAAGTATGCAGGCACTCTAAAGGAACTTCATTTGCACTTGAAGGTTAACGACAAGAGAGACAATTGGAGTTTGAATCTTCCTCGACTCCAGCATCTTTTTATTTGCTTGTTGCGGGAGCCGACCATTGGGAGCAAGATAACGTATGATTTTCTGCTTCCTCTCAAGTCTCTGGAATCACTGGAAATCCAGTTGAAGTTTCAAGAAGCTGAACTACGCGAAGAGGATGTCCCTCAGGTTATCCAATTTTATGGATATTTTGAGCGGCTGCATGAGTCCAACGTGTGGAAACTGTTTCCAAAGTTGAAGAGGATTATAATTGTAAGACGTGCTGGGCGGGCCTCACTGTTCCTCTACTCTCGAGATAAGCTTTCCAAGGGGAGAAAAGGAATATTCAAATTGTAAAATGCTGTGAAGTAGAAAAGACATCATTTTTGTGTAGCCTCGTTTAAAATGAAATCTGCGTTGTGAATTTACCCATTTATGTGCTTAAATGTACTTTAATATTGATTCATTGAATCCTTCTTTTGTATCGTATGTACTTGAATGATTTGTTATTCTGTCAGGTCTGCTATGTGGTTCTGAAAATAATTTGTAAAAAGTTTACGATATATTACTACTTAATTGAATTTCAATAGTTAATTGACATGTACAAGTTTTTTGGAAGGTTGTGTTATTGTAAAGGATAACGTGTTAATTCAATCTATTCTAAGAATTCGAACATGTTATTGTTGTCATAGTTAAGATATAATCAGGCAACATGCGCATTCCTAATTATCAAAATGTAAGCTTTCTTGAAATCTCAAAAAATCATACGAGTAAAATTTCCACTGCTCAAGCAATTGTTCTCTACTCTTCTTTCTTAACTTTATGGTTGGAGGGTTACTCAAGGGTTATTCATAGTGCTCTTATTAAACTTGCAGAATCGGTTGTGTTGCAGTTTTAACAAGAAGGAGGAAGTATTAAATATTTTAGATGTGATGTTCGCATGTGCATGGGATGTGTATACTGTTATAACTATGACTTATCTAATATGAGAGGACAATTTCTTTGGACAAACTGAATCTTAGATTGCTACTAATAAAAAGCCTTTAACCCTTATCAAGGATATCTGTTCTAATACTTTAAGGAACTTAATCATTGTAGTATGGTATCATCAAAAGACTTAAATTACAGGAAACTTCAAAAGCGCAGTGCAGGCTAATGCTGAGATAATGTTCATACCTTAAAGGATTACACGTGCACACTTAGATTAATTAAACTACAAGAGTGTGGTCAGACGTTACGCCCAGTTATCGGCTGTAATAAAGATAAAAAGAATTATGTAGATGAAAACCAATCAGCTAATGCGAATTTGGGTGACAGTAAAATACCTGAATTTTTTTTGAAATTTTGTCCTATTCGATGTTAGAAAAAGTATAGGTTGTTAGTTAACTTTGGATAATACAACTTCACCTGACCAAAATTTTTATTCTGTTAACAGCTCAAATTTAAAATCTGCTAGGAAATCTGTTGTGTCGTGTATCTAAATTTCTGGAATAATTCTCAGTTTTTGCGTTGCCAAATCGAGGTTCAATAATAAGAAGTTTTGAAGAGCCACCACGGAACTATAAATTCTTGAAATTTGAACAACCAACGTTGTAATAAGTCAGATCCCTTAGAGCAGACCTGAAAATACACATTACTTAAATTATAAGCTTATCACATTCTTTATCAAAATGAGTTCCATATTTTTTATCTGGACTATCAATATAATCCAGCTAGTAGTAGCTTTTGTAGGGGAGAAAATTTTTGACGATTTACAAATATCCAAAGGCCAATATGTGTTTAATGACAATCTTCTCAACGATAGCATTTCTAAAGCTAACTACTGGTTTAACAACTTCTCAGAAGCACCTAAACGTTTCTACCGCTTTAAACCTAAGCCATTTAATATGAAAATGAAAGAATCTTTGGAAAAGGAATCCTTGCAGAATCTAACCCACCTCGTTTCTATATTTGGAAGTCAAAATTGTCTAATATTTTTGGATAATTATCATGGACTCGATATTCCAAAAGACTTGACATATTCCGTGATAATAAGACAGCTTTCTATAGGGACTATTTGGAAACCAGATTTTCCTCTTGAAAAGAAAGTAGTCACCTGGCTACCTTTTAGAACTACAAGTTGGAACACTTCCAGTCTTTTGCTCTCCATAAGACCATGCTTTTTACTTGAAGGTTTGCAATGGGAAATTAGTTGTCTGCACAAATATGAGTACATACCTTTCACAAGGAAATTTAGACCGTGGCAGTGCGAAGTTCAAATCGCAATATTTCTTTCAGAATTCCTAAAAGACATTAAATTTTTTCGACCCAAGTACCCAACTGTATTTCATCACGAAGAAGAGTTATTTTTAGAGGATTTCTTTAGATTTCCCACTATCGTCTCAACATTTGTCACACTCATTTCAAATCATGTCGTGATATCTAAAGATTACACGCTTAGCTGGATGGAGACTGAATTGAGAGAAGAAAGTTCAGGAAAGCCGCTAAAAAATATGCATCTTGAAATGCTTCTTTTACGAATATCCTGGAGAAAGTCAGAGCTCTATATATTTTGTACAGTATGTCGGCCACGATCCTACATTTCGTTGAATGCAGCCATCTTAACTGATTTTATAAATATTCACAGCAATGCAATAACCCCGAAGGTCGGTACGTCATTCAGGGTGGGAATAGTAGGCGATGAATTTGACGACTTCAATCGCAATATGCTAATGTGTGCGAACAATTTTACCAAATCTCTAATTCTAAGGCAGAACTCTGCTTCTGATCAAGTTCCGCATGCTTATGTCAACGTCTGGATGACTTTACTCTACAATTATTCTCATCTTACGGAATCCGGACGGGAATGTGTCAATGGTCAAATTCAAAATAGCCGAATCTTATTTGATCCACAGAAAAATGAAATAGCCGATGTGCACGACCCTGACACAAGTATAGAGATTTTGGCAAATTCTAAAGACGTAATTCAAAATATCGAATTTTTCGCCTTAGATACACTTAGCAGTTTACAATTTATTGGGTGTGGTGCCACAGAATCGGAGTCTTTAGCGTTTTGGGAACTTATAAACGTGTTTGATTTGTATGTTTGGATGTTCATTTTTCTGAGTTCTGCTCTTTTGGTAATAATATTAAGGCATCTAAGAGCAAGCAAATCAAATGCTTTGGAAAACTATGTTGAAGTAGTTGTGAGAGCACATTTAAATCAAGATGAAGAAATGCAAATCTTAAGAAGAATTTCCTCGACTAGATTTTGTTTGGCGTTGTTTGCTCTCGCTGTAACGGTGACAAGCAATGCGTGGAAGAACGACAACGTTTACAACATGGTTCTACCCCGAAAACCTGTGCACTCGGTAAAATTCAAGCAACTTGTCGAAAACAATTACATATCTTACTCTAGAGTCACCGAAATTCTTGCGTGGGTGGGACTTCATGGTGAATATCTGTTTACGGGGTTTGATGTTGACACTGGACATCATTGTCGCACTATTGCTACATCATTTATGCTCGAGTCTGAAGTACACCGCTTAGAATTATCCACTTATGACAAGGAAAGAAATGGAGGGAATGTGGATCACTTGGTGTACAACTATTCATCTTTGCATCCGCATAGATCAGAAATATTTAGTGAAGCCATTTTATACTCTAAAAATCTTACAAATAACTTCTCTCGTGTAGGTAGAAACTCCGGTGGGCATTTGGCTGAACCAATTATTTATGATTATTACCGTAAAACTGAAATGGAAAAGTTGTGGCAACATCTGAAAACGTGCAATAAGTCAGCACTGATTTTGCCTAGTTTCATGTGTTTAGATTATCAGCGGAAGCTACGAAACGATAACATTTCGGAAGATTATATTCATCTCGGCGAAGAAAGTTATTACCAGTCCTACACTATTTTTATGATTAATTACTACATTCCAATGTGGTTAGTAAGGAGAATTAGATTATTTAAGGAAACTGGTGTGGTGGATTGGTGGGGAAAACGTATAAAGGATTTCAGATTTTCACATCGGATTGTTTCGGAACCAACATTGAGGACCCCTTCGATGAGCGGAAACATTTTGGTAATATTTGCGGTTATGCTTGGTGGACATATTTTTGCAATGGTGTGCGCTACTGTGGAATGCAATCAATTGTTGCGAAATAACGTAAAAAGATGGATTAAATTTTTATGGCATTTTGATTTTCGCAAAGGCTTTATCTCCATCGTATCTAAAAGCTATACTAGGCTAATTGTATTAATAAAAATATTTGGATTAAGCTTATTAAAACGTTTGTGTTAACTAAAGCATAACCAATTATGTAGGAATTACAGAACCAATATAGTTTTAGATTATATAAATTGTACAATAAATTTCCACCCAAAATTATGTTTCTGGGCATGACCACTTTGAACACATTAAGATATTTTTCTTAAACTGATTACCAAAGTGAAGAAAACATTGCTAATCTTTCCTCGTTTTCTAATGATTTGACGAGAAAAAGTGGATCTTGACTGTTTCATAAGGACTCATTACTTATGAAGCATGTCATTGTGTCCTTGCGAATGTCATTTATTTAGATGCCTACATATATTTCTAGGGTTACTTTCACATATGTATCATGCATAAACTTAAATATTTTGTACTTACGGGCATGCAGAGTTATTAAACTTTGGGAGGATTTGTGAACTTTTAAAAAACGAATCCAATTTAATCCTGTTTTTGTTGTAAAAAAAAGTAATTTATATTTATGTTGTGTGTGACTATTACTTTTATTTAAGTGCTAATGTTTTGATGACTGACTTATGTACTTGTATTTCGTGGGGTTATTAATTAAATTTTTCAGATGAAATTCAGTTTATTTTTTTTCTTTTATGCTATCGTTGCAATTTCTTTTTTTTTTTTGCTTCTTTACTGCAATTTCTGTTTGGTTTAACTTTGATCTTAGCAACTTGAATACTAATTTTTGCTTCTTATTTTGGACTAAACTCCTTTTCTTGGCTTGAGAATATATGAAACGTTCCGTTAGTAAGCAAACTAAGCCAACAGTATACGCACCCGCTGCCAATATCACAATAGCAAGTACACTTTTAAGGTCGATCTCATCTCCTGTCTTAACCGCAGCACTAGAATTAAAATTGTCTATTTTCAATTTAAATTCATACTTGTCCATCAAGCCACTCTGCACAATGTGAGAGTACGTTTCCAACATCCAAAATCTATTGACCGCGTACATTTCCAAATAGCGCGGATGCTTATCCACCAACTCCGCTAATTTGTAGCATTCGGCGTTTCTATGCTTCGTGTATTTCCGAATAAACTCTTTATAAATCTGCAATTTGTTCAGTGGACTGGAAATTTCCAACTCTGTAAACTTTTCGGACAAATATTTTGCAATTGTTAAGTATTTTGTGGAATTATTTACGAGGAAACTTGAGTTGAGCCTGTGAAAAATGTCACGTTTTCGAAACTCTTGGTGAAAATAAATAGACGGCTCTAAATGATGCGAGTCCCACAAAATCTTGTAGCCATTCTCCAGTAATTCCGAAAGCGTTTCGAAAACTTTTGGAGGTTCTGGAACCGCCAAAATGCTGAGTATTTCGTTTCCATAAAACTCGGAGATGTGCATCAATGAAAACTCGATGAATATCAAGCATATAGATTTTATTGGAGTGATTTTAAAATTTTCTGATTCGACACAATGGTAGATGGCAAGAAGTACGCCAAATATCGAAATTGTAAGCATCCAAATTTCCAGACTGAATGGATTGACCCAAGTGGAAAATGAAATGTAATCGTCCTTCTGCTTTGGATCTGCTTGACAGTAGAGTACATTAAATGCAGTATATTTTGAAAACTTGTACCCCGCCAGTTTTCTGTAAGGAAAATATCTGTATCCTGTGTAAGCCCAGTCGTTCAAAATATACTGGTTGTCTAATGAGTCTTGAAATCCCCCCGTATTTGGACTGAAGAGCCACTTGTTTGTGTCAAGAGAGAAATTGTGGTGTTGAAGGAGCTCTTTCGTTGACATGAATTTCTCAAGGCAAAATCTATAATTTCTTTTTAGAATTTGTGAACAAGTGACTTCCTTGTCGGGAAAGTTACTTGAGCCAATGTAGACTTGAATTTCGGTTTGATTAGCGTTACTAAATAATTGTCGATGGAACAATTTTGATGGTTGGATTAATTGGTAAAATTGAGGTGTAACCTTCCCACTGGTTTTATTTTGAAGGGAGTGGCCATTGCAAACAAATGAGTAGTGAATTTCAGGATGATTTCTTATATTGACTGCATATAGAGCTACTTTAAGTGCTGGAAAGTTTTTCATTGTTTTCCCAAAATATATTTCCACGTCTAATGTTTCGGGACTTCTGAACGCATCCGTAAGAGGAAATATAACTGTACTTGGGTGGAATAGATAATAATTATATTTTATGAGTGCTGTGTAGTTTGCTATAATTATGTGGGTGGGTTGGTGAAATTTGACAGGATATTGATAATTAAGTTCTGTCGTATAACCAGAAAGAATCATGATTCGCAAATTTCGAAACACAAGTTTACACTTTCGGAATGAAAAATCAAGAATTACTATATCAAAACTATCTGTGGCTGAATCCAAGTTTTGGAAAATAGTTTCTATAGCGTCGCGAAACCGATATCGTGACAGAGGCTTCGGAATGAAAGATCTGTCGTTGCAGCTTGGCGTTGAGTTGCAAGTAGCAAATGTAAAAGTATTCTGAATGTCATCATGATAAGTTCGTCAATATTATCAGCTATCTCCGCTTTATGTAGAAGTTAATTGTTATTTAAGATTTGAAATTGTGGTTGTAATATTTAGTTATGAATGATTCGACGAGCAGACGACTGTCAACTTTTAGGATTAGAATGAAGGTTTTGAATAGCTCCTTTATTACTTTGCGTTTCCTGTAAGAAATAAGAGATTTCCAATATTGAATAGACTTATAGCAATTTTAGAAAACTTTACAAAGAGATACAATCGGAAATGCAATAAGAATCTTAATGGTTTTCGTTAGGTATATCCAGAGAAAAACTTTGAACTTTTCCGTTGGACACACCACCCTTTCTATTAATTACATTGAGCATTCAGGTTAGAAATATAGCCATTTAATTTATTACGTATAGTTATATCAACTTGTTTGTGTAGGATAAAGCGTTCAAGTTAGATTTCCTAGAAAATAAGGACTTTATTTAATTGAATTGATTATCTAAGTAAAGTAATTCATATTTTCGTCCAAGTACTCGTTCAGGTAGAGTTAAATTGAAAGTAATTACTTGAAATACTTTTGTTGGATAGGATATTTGGCAAAAACGCCTTTTCATACTTTACGTAAACTTAACATCACACATTTTTGTATAAATGGTCAGTAAATTGTTAGCTAATCCATTTTAAACCAAAAAGGATGAGCTAAAACTTCTATAGGTTATAACACTTTTACTAGTGCTTAGTGGCTTGAACAGACATTACATGATAAAATATATTTATCCCAGAAATATGATTCTTTCCTTCAAAATCCTAGAAAATAATCAGTCTTATATCTTATAATCCTTATCCTTTAGTGCCTGCAAAAAACTAAATTTGAAATTTTTTATTCCAAAGCAAATACTTTAGCTAGCAACTTTGTAATAGTTCAGCATGCAAGGTATTTTTGCACAAATTCTTAATTAAAGACGGATTGGGGAAGAAATAGAGAGGAATTTCGTAGCATAGTGTGTAGGCGACTGAAATAAACATTTGATTATGATGGAATGAGTCATTATATCCTTTTCAACTTAATTACCGTAACCAAAAATTCAATTAAAAATTAAGTACAACATTGGCTTTTGACTTGGACGTACATTCTTGCTATAACGACCAAAAATATCTAGGTCTCACATAACTCTTATGATCGAGGATTTAAATTTTTTAACGATTTAATCCAATATTAGGCTTTTAAAAACAAGTTTATGTCAGATGGCTATATAACCATTATGGTGATTTTCTGCAGGCAAGAGTAAGCATAATTGGAAGAATTTAATTATATGAGTTTTAGCAGTAAAATAAGGCACTCACTTAATTATATATTCATAAAGTGTCATATAACCGCGATATGGATTCTGCGCTATGATTTAGGGTTTTGGGCCATCTTATTTGAATATTAAATCTCTAGAAAAAATTGGATGGGAAATGGACATAAGATATTAATCATGGTATATTATAGTAGCTTACAAGTCCTCAGGAGTTACCTAGTCGACGTTAGCATTATTACGTTGTGTTGTATAAGCCAAAGTTATAAATGTATGGACGGACGGCAGCATTAAAAACTAGAAAGTAGCTTTCGGAGAACATTAGCTGCTTTAATTAAATTGAAATTGAAAATTTTCCGCCTTCTTGTCGTCGTAATCGTTTCTATTTAGTAAGCGATGCTCGCGTTTCGTTTTCTCATAATTTATGCAAACGATCATCAATCATCAACGCTTATGTAGAACTTATGCCCAATAGACCTCCGACTCATTTTCTCGGAACGATAACCTCCGCTTTTGAATAATTTATTGCTTTGTTCCACTTACATTTCTTAAAAGAAAGGCTATAAGAATGTTATAGGGTAAGCTACACGGAAAATTTTAACCTTTAGAAAGTCACCAGTCGATTAAAAGCTCACTTAAAAGAAGGTAGTTCTTGCTCTATTATCTCAACAAATTTAGCAGCAATTTTACAATTTAAAAATGCTGTCTGGAGGAAAACAGGGTTTTCTTAAGTTGGTTCTTCGTTGCTGTAGGGGTTTTGATTTGGTAGGAGCTCTGTGTTACAAATGGGACTTGAAATCACACAGATTTAAATTAAAATCCCCAAATTCATTGATATTTGTTAAGTTAAAGTTATACTTAACATACTTCTACTTAGCCTGTTATTTTCTCCAAACTGTGCACGTTTATAAGGCACTTCCTCTCCCAGTTTTCCTCCAGTGCATGTTCTACCTTCTCTTCAAAACTGTTGGCTGTCACACATTCAGTCAACACGTGAAGAACTCTGCGGAAATTGTGTCATTCCTCAATGGCATGCTCGTCTTTGAAGCTAATCATCGTAAAGGTACAATCTTAACTGAATTAATGTTTTAATTGTTGGCACATAAAATAATTTTTAAAAATATTTAAATTTTTGTAGCTGCAATATTAAAATTTCAAAAGATAAAGCTAAATTTTCTGCAAAGAAGTGGAATCCGCCTCGTAAAAACGTTGATTCCGATGACAAGCTTGATCCCGTTTCTGGGCGGACTTTCTCTCTTGAAGAAACCCTGCAATCCTGTCGCCTTCGGATTCTTCTTGGTTGAACCCTGCCGCCAAAGTGGAAAATTTCTCCCAACCGAATCATTCATGTACTCTATAAAATTACCATGGCCACCAAAAGTCACTGTGATAATGATCGTAATTTTAAACTTTTACTGTCGAGTTTGTTTAGCGAATCATATTTTTAATGATCTTGCGACATACTTAATTTTGAAGCCGCTTTGTTTCAACGAGTACATCAAAATGTTAAGAAAATATGCAGAGCAAATTGCTGAAAATACTGATGTGACATATAAGAGAGTGTTGAATATTTACAATCAGTTGGATATATTTGAGCATGTCTACAACTCAATGCATAAGTCGAGTGTACTTTGGGTGGTGGCCATTTATTTAACTGGGGTATCTATAATTAGTTGGTATATCATGATAAATTTAGGAAAATACTTGCCGACGGAGAGAAGGGTAATTTACGGTTATGCAGCTTCTTCGTGTCTTTCGTTGATACTGGTTTTCACAGGGCAAATGTCTGCGACTCATCGGGAGTCTAGTGAGTTGATTGCAAAATTGAAGGGAGCTGATTCAAAGGTTTTGAGACGACCATTTAATAAGGCTTCTTTGAAATATATAACTCCTTTGAAGATAAAAATGGGGAGTTCCAATTATATTGAGGAAGGAACCCCCCTCGTCTTGTCGGATTTTATATTTCAGAGAACAGTTGATTTGACATTGCTTTCTTAAATGCTGAAATGATTTAAGTGGAAATTTCTTTAAAAAAAATTAGCTATAAGAATAAATGGCGAAGCCAAAACTTCGAATGAATAAGTGGTAAGTTGCCATTTTTTATGCACGTGCTGATTCTTAAAGCTACTTACTATTAGTCTAAATAATTTTGGATAAATTACAAAGATCGGACAAATTTAATGCACTATAATAACTTCTAAAAGTTGTTTAAAATTTGTTATATTTGCATTATAATAATATATAGGCAGTTAAGTGAATTTCTGTACCTTACGAATTGCTAAGGTTTTTTGCAAGGTCATGTGTGGTTGACATCGTATGATAAGTCTTTTTTGAAATTCGGAATCCGATATAATTCAAGTTTTTGATCGTGCTATAGGTATATAGGTATTAAAGTTATAGGCATAAATGTATAACACGCCATATGTAACTATTAATTACCTAAATAGCTATTCTGTGTGAGTGTGAATGCAAATAAAACTGGGATTCAAATGGAATTCATAAGTTAATGAAATTATAAGTACAACTGTAAAACGGTAAAACCTTAATATGTATGTAGGGTATGTGCTATAACAAATAAACATTTAGTCTGTATCATCATCTTCGTCGTAACCTATATTCAATATGTGATTATTTTTCGCCAGAAGCTTTAGTTCTCGTTTGTAGTAAAGTAACAAAAGGAAAATTAAGCAAGCATCTTTCCACACATTAAAAAATATTATAAGATGCAATGCAAGTTCAGGTAGCGTTTTAGAGCCTTCTTTTGTAATACCTTATTTTTCAGAGACTGCAACTTATGCATTAACCAGATACACCCGTACACTATTTTCGGTGCATCTGTTTAATGATATTGACAATGATAAGCCATCTGCCCTGCATTCATATTCGCTTCCTCTCCAGAACATTTACTTGTTGCTTTTCTGCTCTGTCATCTGTTGTAGGTTGGCTCTGCAATTTAGTTTATCTTAATTGTCCGGCAAGGATAATCCATCAGCAATTTAAAAGTGTTTGCGATTAAATTAAACAGCAATGTGGCTGTGGATAGTTACTCAATTAAAAGATGATTAGTCATTAGTGCAGCGCATTAATTACAATTTAATTTTCTATAGCTGCTTATCATCAGTTATTTTATAATCAGTAGTATCGCTTGCGCATGATATTGGATTGTTCATCTATGATCTTGCAACGTTGAATTGAATTGAATTGAATCTTTATTGAGTCTAGCCATATTCAGTACAAAAAGTTCTGTTATTCTTTGGGTGACTCTAACAATAAATAATCTGCTAAGAACTACTTAAACAAGTCATAGGTTATCTTATATTTAGTTTTTTGTAATAATTCCTTAACATTCTCAAAAAATTTACCAAAGCTAATTTTGTTTACATCAATGTCCCTAGGTAATTTATTCCATAAAATTGATGATCTATAAAGTAAACTATTTTGGGAACATACAGATTTAAGTAATGGTAAAACAATAAGTCCAGTTTGTCTAGAAGAGACGCGCTGTGACAAAGAAACATCATTATCTTTTTTTCGCATGCGAAAGAACATATTTTTTAGAATTGTCTGGTCTCTCCTCTCGCATAAGCTTAATAAACCATATTTCTTTCTTAATTTTACTATATCAACATTTTTTACAAAATTATATCTTTTAGAATAACTTGGGAATTCATATTCTAGAATAAATCTATCTACCTTAGTTTGAATCTTATCTAGTTTATCTTGAGTTTGAATTGCCCATATATCTAACGCGTAATCTATTACCGAGTGCAGATGACACTGCACCATAATTTTAAACACTCTCTGGTTAAAAAACCGCTTGAAGCTCCTTAGGTATTTAAT
>JAQIXW010004036.1:0-12192 GCA_034700685.1 Willowsia buskii
ATCATCTCTATTTGTATGACGTTTTCATAACATAAAGTGTTATTTACTGCTGCTTTTTCATCTCCATTTGCACTTATCATCACACATCACATGACATAGATCGAGTAAGAACATCACGTATGATGTCATGAATACAAAGTTTGTTCGGGGAAGTTGAAATGTGCCTTTAAGCATATTAGCGAATTACGTAGGAAGTGCAAAAACCGGACATGAAATAACCAAAACATATATGTCTCGTGACAGATAAGCATTTTTCTCCAGCCTCAGTCGACACAAAAATAAAAGCTTATATAATATACTTCTGTATTGGGATTGTAACGAGCTTTCAGGTAACTTTAATGTGGAACATCCAAAACAAACATTTTTTGCCATCCAATACAATGTAAGCTCTTGGAATCATGCTCACAGTTTATATCTATTAGATGTATGTATAATGTAGGATTAATAAAGATTGCTATATATAGTTTAATTTTGAAACTAGTAAATCCTCATGCATGTGGTATCCTGAAACAATTTTTAAAACTCTTTGAATGCTATTCAAAAACACGTTACGGTTGAAAAATACCTGTCAATTTTACCTTGCAATTATTGGCTATAAATACCAATGACGCGCTAAACTGCTAGAATATTTCGAAACTTGAAGGCTTTGTGGCCATTAGTGAATGAGCATCAGCAATGCAAATGAAAGACTGCATTCCTGAAATATCTCTATTAGATACTGTATATGTGCCAATCTTTCGTATAAGTGTATTGCCCGCCAACTAGGCATTGCAGAACAGTAGAAAATTACTTATAAAATCACTTCGTTTCGACGTAATTCTGTCATAAAATCTATAAAACGTATCTCATTTCCCCAAATTGACTGTATACAAGTTTTCCTGGAATTCATGGACATAGAACCATAGGTATGCAGCACCAGCACACCAAGCTGGTAGTATTACAGTATTACGCATTAGAAGCGTGGTGAAATGAGAAAGTGCAAAGATTTGCAAAGAAGCCTAACTCCAGCTGCTGTTAGTATGGAGATTCTGCTGAGCAAAGGCTTAGTTTCCCATGGAATGCGGTTTTGGCAGCATCCGCTTTCTCACAACTTCGTTTTGCTAAAAGACTTACCTATACCTAGAATCAATTCATCAATTCAACAAAACCATACTATCCATATTGAGTGGCTCAATTACACAACACATTGCCTGTAATACCAGTGACTGTGTATCAATTCCAGAGCATCGAAAATAATCCGCTTTCAAATATAATATTTATCGTGCAAATTATCAATGTAAAAATGTAGTAAAAGCTTTTACACAAAACCAATAAAAGTTGTTTTTCTCAAATTCGTTCGTGTCTGTGTGATGTGGTGAAAACGTAATATTGACCACGTGTTTCTAAGAGTAAAAAGTTAAATAATAAGGATAAACTAGTACTTGATTTGAGGAATGGCATTTTAGATTTTTTAAAGCTTGGCTTTGAGAATAAAGATCTACATATAATCAACCTCAGGTAACAAACTGATAAGCGAAAACACTTGCAAGATAATCCTCAAGAACTAGAATAATAACATTAATAACATACCTATTTGTATTTGATGGTGAATGGTAAGGACTCACTCACGAGTAAGTCTCCCGAGATGTTAATTTGTTCATGATAAAAATACTTGCATATATTGTGGCAAAATATGTAATATTATGGATAAATGGGTTTGACATTAAGAATTTTTGGTCAATAAGATTTTTGAATTTGCAAATCAGCCATTATTAAGTGGGAGTTAACTTGAAATTTATATAGTCCCTTCCCTGTTACACTTATTTTAAAGCAACATAAGATTTTTTTTAGATGTAAGATAATTTTTCAGCAGAAAATCAAGGAAATCCACGTGTAGTATGTACCTAAAACATGCCAAGTATTTATGAAGTAGGCTTAACCAAACAACTCTTGATGAGGTTTGCTCGTCCGTTTAAAAAGCGAACTTAAGATTCGCCATTTTAGTAACAAAGTTCCCTTCAAAACAGGATGCTGGAAATGGTATGTTTACATTTACCTAAAATACATTCATTATTATTAGGTTCATTTCCCATAAAAGGCATAAACATAAGTGTCAACGTTTTTCTAGACATTATCACAGGAAATGAGTTCATACTGTATGGTTTGAAGTTTAGGGCACTGGAGGCTACACAGATAACATTATATGCCCACCTACTATATGTCACCTGAACTTGTACTGCTCACGTAAGATACAAAAGGTACTATAGATCTTCACCATAATCCCTGGAGATGATAATGAGGGGCATTATTCTCATATTCCCATGCCGTCATAATTCTTATTGTGAGAACTCTTTCGAGTATGTTAGTGAGACTTTAAATGCATGAATGTTGAAGCACGTACGTCACGTAACTACCATTCTGTTGAGTCGAGGCAAAACGCAAGATTACTATTTATCTCTCTGTGATATAACTTTATGTCACTTTTGCAGTTCATACAGTAACACTGCACAATATACTCTAAAATCATCGTTGTCACTGTTAGGGTGTGTTCTGTTTTAAGTTACATTTTATTTGAACAAAATCTTTAAGATGAGCCATGAGATATTCTCCAGCGTAATAAATACAACAATATTTGTATTGGTAAAATATTAGACTAAAAGGATGAAAAATATTGCTTTTATCTTGGTATGCATATTCAGCCTTTAATATTCAGCCAAACAATAATGCACCATAGAGTCAGAATTATTATCTATAAAAAAGCTATGTAGCACCTTATCATAAGTATAACAGTAAGGAGTGGTCATATACCATACCAATATAGCAATAACTTTTGTTTTAAAAACTCTATACACTTACGTAGCTTTCGTTAGAAATAATTTTAAAACAGCTGAAAAGGTTTTGTAAAATAATGCAAAATATTACAACAACCAGGCAGTGTTTCATCTCACTTTAAAAATTCTCTCAATAACACGATACTTTTCCTTTTTCTCTGCCAGAGATTGAGATAGCCATGATGAGCAGCTTTTGATAACATTCTAGTCATGAATACCGCTCTATCCTCTTTAAATTCTAGATGGGTACATACAGCCATGCGTTTTGTTGGACTTTTTTCTTAGTTTGTAAAAAAATGTAAGCACGAGATCTAGTTGACATGTGACACGCTTCTTTTAACTTTCCATGAACACCGTTGCCATTACATTACCACTTTAGTCCCTGGAACCACTCTACTTCATGGCTAGTATATACATTATGCTGAGCTGCCCGTACAAAAGAAATCGGGGCGACTAGATGGAGAAATATTCATGATTCTTTTATGCTTGTGTTACGGCTGAATGCATGTAATATCAGGTTTCCTTTGACCTAATCGAAATGCTGTGTGTGTTGTGAATGATGATCGCATTTGCTTAAGTACACACACAACATATCTTGTACGTTGATGGAATGGAATTTTCTCTGCAAAGAATCAATGCATTTTCTTCTTTGTGGAAAGTATCTTTTTCTTTGCTTCTATTTTGGTGGATGTAGATCAAAGAGCAGCAGTCGTGTCGGGAATTATGTACACTGTCCGTCCCTGAGTCGTAACTTTGAAAGTTTGAGACCTGCTGTACAAATGATGTTGTAGACATTCATGCAAATCTACTTTATCCGCTTCGCTTACATAATAATAAGAAGTAAAAGAATACCAAGATCGGTAATCTCGAAGCATGTTATTTCACTTTATTGACTGTCACATATGTGTAGTAAGTTTCTCGTGTCTGCAGACATTTTTTGTATTCAATCGACTGCATTACTTTTTACTTATACTGCATATTTAAACATCAAGTTTAACTTCATTCGTATAATAGAAACACAAAAGCTGGAAAAAGCTTTTCTGCTGTGGACAGAATCTCTGTGGTTTTAAAAAGAAACTAGACTAGATGAATGTGTATATACGTCTCTAAATTTTACGATGCCAAACCAATCTGTTTTTTACTAAAGTCTTTGGGAACTGTAACGGAGAGGAGTAGATGAGTAGAGAAGATTCGTATGGTGAGCAAACATGGGCTCAAAAATATCATCATTGTATTTTCTACATCCCATTGTACCTTGGTCTATATTTTCTTATCATATCCATGCGTGAGTGTGACAAGTGAAATAAAAACTGGATGAATTGAATAACAATAGGGGACTGCTTTTGGTGTGATAGCATTAAAAATACAGTCTAGACAAGTGTATATTACGACTGTGTGAAAAGTAGACTTCTTATTTTCTAACATTCACAATGTCAGTTTTTACTTCGTTTCATCCAGCAGGCTTACAAACTGTTAGTAGTAGTATAATAATATTCTTTATATGGATTTGCTTGCGGTGATGTTTTTGAAGGGCTGATGTGTGCGAGAGTTTATATTACTGGCCAATCGGGAACTGTGCCTAGGGCAAAAGTTTAAAAAAACACATAATTTGGACTACGGATGATGCAAGAGCTGTTGTTGTAAATAATAAGATTCATACATGTACATACACCATTCCATTGCCTGCGTATTTTAAGTTATGCTCCATGTACACTAAAGCACAGTTTTAAAAGCAAGGCCAAACAGTTCCCTCTTCAACATCATACCCACTTGTATTGGTTTTCTTAAAGGGAAGTATCTTTTGTATTTTTTCAGTATAGTATTAACAGCAACTTTACAAGCGCTGATGCAGTGCAAGTCAAAGCTTAGAAATTTACCTGACTGCATATACACAGCTTCAGCATTTCATCTTCAATGTGTGCGTGTGCCCTTGTTCAAAGCACATTGTGTTCACTTGCTGTTCATGTATGTATGTATGTATTATGCAGTTGCATACTTCTCTAAAATGTGGTTTCCTAAATGAGAATATTCATCACATTTTCATGAAAAAGTTGAAGGTGTATTATTATCAAAGAAAGGTTGTAAAATCTACTCATAGGTTAAATGCGTTTTCATATATATATTCTTTCTTACTCATACATGTTGTGATCCGCATGGTTAGTTACTCTTACTGCTGCAGTATGAATTTCTTATACCTCTTTTTATAAATCGTACACACCAGAAGCGAGCGGCGGCAATCCTGCTTATAATAATGTGCATAGGTATGTTGTAATTTGTAATTTTACTCTTCATTTTAAACAGAATAATATATTCACTGATTTTTCGCTCCGTAATCATTATAATCTTCCTTCTGCATCATCATGATCACTGTTCTGAATACTCCATACATTAAAGTTTCACTCAAGTGCCTTTCTTCACACAGAAGCCTTGGGGAAGTCGTGCTAAAATATTATTATTAGAATGTAGAATTACATGCTTCAACAGTTGAAATTATATAACTTACATTACAGCCGTAATAACAATCAAGTGTGGTTGTGAAAAGAAGAAATGTTCAATAGCATCTTCATCAAAGTTTTTGAACACATACCTATCTAATGGAAAAATGATCATCGTCTCTTGTGTATTGCTGCGGCAGCATGGTGTTCGACATTTTTTTGTATATCAGCTTTTCGCTCGGTGTTTGTTGCTGTTTTCCAAAGTTACTCTTATTTTCTCAGGTTACTCACTCACTGTGACTTGTCAGTAGAATTTTGGTGCTGATGCATCCTGTTGTTCCCTGTCGTTGATTGTGTTTCTTGTTTACATTAGATCAAATTGAGCAAACACAACCACACTCATGATATCAAAGATCGTCATCATCATTCATGAATATATTTTATGCATAATATATTACCTATTATTCTTGTTTTTGGAGAGAGAAATACACGTTTTCGACAACAAACTACACACGAGTTTGGTTAACAATAGTGGTGGGGACGACCCTAGAAACATGAGTTGTTTTGTGAGAAAAGAGTGAGCGGAGAATGACTGACATGAGCGTAGAAATAGCACGTAGCAAAAAATTGTCTGAGCATTGGATTTGCGAAAAGGGGAAACCTGATCAATGAATACAACACACGGTGAATGCACAGGTAGAAAAGTTTTTAGTTGGTATTTGGCGTGGTGTGCGTTTGACATCCTCTGAGCTTCACATCAAGTGTGATTCTGCCTGTGAAAATTATATACAATTATTATTAGTGATTACACTGCTGTAAGTTAATACAATAGTTTTGATGTTGGTTGACACACCGGTGACGTTTCCTCTTCTTGTTGAAAACATTTGCCTTTAATCTTTACCTCGTACGTAAGCATGATTCAGATAGTTTAGTTTGATAAATATCAACACAGTGACTCAATCAAGCAGACGGTAAAAAATGCACATTTATGTGTAAAGAATCTTTGTATGCATTTTGTTATCAGTTGCGTCAAAATTGTTGTTGACAGTGGTTGATTGCATTCAGACTAAAGTATTTTATTTCAGTTGGGCTGCTCTTCTCAGTTCTGAGTGATAGTTTGAGAAAAAGCGTGTAAACGCAATGTGTAATAGTATATTATGATATCTAAATATGTCCCTTATACGGGAATAACTTAAATGTGATTGTCTTATTGTGCGTGTGCTGATCTTTTGCACATTTATCTTGTGGATTGGGGATGACTAATAATAAGCATACTTCAGCAATTACTTTCAAGGTATATAGTTATCTTTGGATGATGCTTGTGTGAAGGAGATGATACAATGCATACCGGTGACGAAGAATAATGACACCACAAATGAATGAGTGACTCAATAGGATAGGCATGTATGTATGTGCAAACCACATCGCAAAATTTAGTTGTAACCACGTAGCCACGTAGGAATGTGGCTCTATATGTGCGTCTGATAGAGAAATTGGGGATTTGGGAGATCATAATTTATGAAGTTTGAGAATAGAAGCTTACAATAATTAGCAACTACTACTATTTATTACCTTTTGTTGTAACATCATACATACATTATTTTACCAAAAAAACTCAGAAAATATATAAGCAACAGTTTATTTTGTAAACACGTGCCTTTTAGAACTGTTATCTACAACAAATAAATTCTTATCGTTTCCGCAACTTGTGTACTTTATCTTCAAAGTTCATGCTGGTTGTTTTCTGTAAACTCAAAGGTTAAAAACCCGTATGTCGAACTTACTTTGATTCTGGAGCGTATATATGCTCTAGCTATGTGACGAAAGACGCCTCTTGGTTTTCTATAATCTTGCAACTATTGAAGGCACTTCAATTAAAAATTTGGAGAAGTTGCTTTTGCATAGTATACAAGTTCAGCTAAATTTTTATTTTAAAAACTTGTGTGGTCAGTGCACGTGACATTAGTAGTAATCGAGATCACAAGTGCGATAAGAACAAAATGCCTTTATAGTAGTTGGTATGATTTCTAAATATGTAATGGATAATGTGAGCAATTATAGTAGCTAGGTAGATAGATATAAGCGTAATTTTTGCGGAAAGCCAAATGTGAAACTTTTATATAGTACCAACTGGGTCTAAATAGTTGCTCAGTCGTTGTCAGTTAGTGTAGTTACCACATTTTACCATTTATCATCATCATCCAAAACAAATTTTGATGCAATCAGAGTGAAGGAACTCATTATTTACCCATTATGGATTATTCATAAACGAGATGAAAATACGCAACTGTGTTCAGAAAGCCATGTAAAGATGTATCAGTGGATAGATAACTTCTGTTGATAGTAAATAATTATTTATAAGTAAATCTGCGCCCTATAACTATTTTGGGAAATGCTAGCGCAAGATTATTAAAACTGAGTACATACATACTATTTTTTGGCTCACAACATACTTTGATCTCATTATTTTATCATGAGCTCATCTTCATCCCAAAGTCGGAGTCTCGGGGGAAGTCACAGGCTCCCACCGTCAGATCACAAAATCACCAATCAACACAAATTTAATGAAATGGAAGCTATCGATGAGAATGAGATATCAGTCATTTCCCAATCTCCAGACTACGGGGAAGACTCTGAAAATCTCAAATTATTCCCAAAAAGACATCCCGAATGGCTCATTAGTAGTAACAGGAGTACCGCAAATTCTTACCAGTCACCTTCAAGTAGTCTATCCAGAAGTCCTAAGAATCTTCCCCCTTCAATTAATGGGGACAACAGACCTCTGTTAATCAACAATGGAAACATATCAAGTGTCAGTGGCCGTAATGGAGCGGCATTAAATAGGATAAGTAATGTTAATCATAGTTCTAGTGATCGGACAAGAAATGGTCGGGGAAGTGACATAAATGGTCCTAGAAATAGTAACGGTAAACCTAATTTCCAGAGACGTCGGCGTGGATTCAGAATGGAATCTTTTCAGGTTGGAAATTTTCGTATCATTTGAATCTTTTTCATTTCGTAACTTATCTCATCACTCATCATCACTTCATCACTCATCATATCCGTAACATATATAAGGGGACTATACTGATCCTAAAATAATCTTGGAGTTGGTTGATTGCTAGTTTGTGCATGAGTCACAAGGAATTCTTCTTGTCAATTTTTGAACACCTAAATATGTAGTTTTAAAAAATGCATCAGCAAAGTCACTTGATTTCCCTAAAAATTGACGGAGATAAATGATTTGGATCATGTATGTACTACATATTGTTATATGTATGGAGTTCTGTTGATATGTATTATAGCGCGCTGGTTGCATACAATAACTGGTAACATATATACAACAACCCTTGGCCTGCAAGATTTAGTGACTGAAATTTATACGTCTTTACTTGTCTAGTTGGTTCACCAAATTTCTTTATCTCTCTTTCTGTGGCAAGTGTGGCTAATTTGTAGAATTGAATCCCACTTGGCGTGATTCCTGTCTTTCTTGTTTTATATTCATGTCTGGTGTTAATCTTTCTTTTGGGGTTATACACTGAGCGCGCTATCTTATAACATGGCATACTACGCTTCTCTAAATCTCTCCATCAACATGAACAATCCTTTTTACTTTTGAAAATTATCCTGAATTAGCAAGTTAATGCATGTAACAAAGAAGCATAACGTTACACAAAGATGAGTACTGGTGGCGGTTTAATAATATTCAGACATGAGGGTAATGGTGAATGTTTCCTGTTTCTTCGGGAGCAAGAAGTATAAAAAAACAGAGTTGATGTGATATATGTTACTTGCATATGATATTTACTTTTCAACAACAGAATCTCTTTTTTCGAAGACTCTGAGATTTCATTATGACGATGCCAGGTGTCTTTCAAGATGAAATATAAACCTATAACGAGAAAAGGAGAACGAATGGTTTGACATGCCTTGTGGCAAACTGGCAAACAGAAAACACGATTTTCATACTTGATGCATAATCTAAATTCATACTCCAGATTTGAAACGGGTACGCATAAATATTTATTCTATTTTCACAGCCATTTCGGTTTTCATATTGCTCATTTTTAAAAACTACTATTTTATCTAATGCAAAAAGATAGCTAAAGAACGATCCAGAAAACCTTTAAGCAACAAACTCTACATTAAATACACTCACTTCAAAGCAGATAATTGATGTTTTTGTTTAACCCGTATCGCCTAAATCATTGTCGCAAACACTTATGGGTCAGGGATAGAACTAAAAGTATATGTAAATGAATGCTTCATAATGTTTCCAGCTTTTGGTTCCACAAATGGGGCTCCATCCAGGTATAAATGTATTATGTAATCGATAACAATTATTTTAGTTAATAAATCGGATGGGAATTTGTTGGTTAATGGTTAATGAATTTGTATCTAACTTTTATTGAGAGCATGTTTCGAAAATTGTCAAAGCCACTTCTTTCCTAGTTCACTGCAATATATTTTGATGGGTTTTCATCTCTCTTTAGGGTTATTACGAGTGTCAAAGCAAGTGCTGCTTTTAATTTGATGTGCGCCAGAGTCGAGAAAGTGAGGGATTGATGTAATAGTACAGTTCATCAAAATGTGTCCTTTACAAGCTATAATGCTCTTCTAATTTGTTTCATCTGTAATTAACTGTCAATCCTTGAGCTTGAGATGGTGTTGGTGTAGTGTTTTACAAACCCCTTTTCTTTGATATAATTACAACGTGTTGTACAATTCTTGATTATGGCAGTAAATTGTGGGTCTAAGGTGAGAACCATTGGTTTGTGGATATGCATATTTGTGTTGTTTAACCAATGTCAGTCCTGTAGTATATTATGCTACTTCATAAAACTTGTGTATTATTTAAGATGAGCTTTTTTGAAGTAGGAATATGGATTTTCCATTCAATATAGATTTGTTTTGCAACCAAGATAGTCAATTGGCTTTGCTTCATATAATTTTGTTCATTAAATTTTATATGTTTGACGGGTTATAATTAAACCAAAACAGCGTTAGTTCTTGCATTTTGTTTTATGGTTGTATCTGATCTTTGCATCTTCTTTGTATCTTTGCTTTATCTTGCAAGCTTCAATATGTAATTACATTACACAAATTTGCATCCCAAGAGCTGATCCCCAACTGTATATAATCTAGACCAAATTAATGCTAAAATTTGAATGATTTTTTTTCAACAGGTGATAGCTTTCATTTGCGGGTGCTTCGCTGGAATCCTCCTGTTGATGGGACTAGCAGCCTCGGAATGGCTAATCGCAGACGGCTATAGACAAGGTAATTTTACAGAGGATTTTTAGAATTTATAATGTTAGTTGTCAGAATAAATACAATGCATATACAGATACAGGAAGATGATTTAACTTATGAGAAGATGATGCATTATACTTTCTACAGCTAATAAAGTCATTGTTATTTTTCAAAATTGGAACTTAACTAAGGAGCTACATATTATTTAACAATAAGCAACGAGAAAGTATGCAAGTTATAACTCATATTGCATTCAAAAGTAAATGCGACAAAAATATTATTTTATAAAAATCTAAGGTAATGTTTCGTACTCGTAAATTTTATGATAGTATTAAAGTAATAAATGATTTATGAGTTCTGTATTATCACTTATGGTAGGCGATTACCTGAGATTTTCATCGACGAGCTGTTAAAGTAGCATTTTTTATATTTCGGTGTCAATCTGTCTTTAGATTTATTTCCATTTTCTACTTTCCATCATCCATATTCACATTCCGATTGTGGTGGTTTAGCTGAATGCAGAAATATCCGACAAAACAATAGATTATTAAACTTGCAGTGCCTCGTAAACCATTGAATTATTTATTCATGTCATCATTCTAATTTCTATGCATAGGTCTGTTCGTTTACTGTGTTGAGGAGAATGCCACAAACGTGCCATTTGTTTCCGGGAATGCTGATCAGTCAAAGCATGGCTGTCATCGAATTGACCTGAATCATCAAGGTATGTATTGTTTGCAGAGAATATATATGTATGCTAGTATTATGCTTTACATGATCCTGGTCAAAGCAAAACTACGAAAACCTGCGTGTGCTGAAAAAGGCACATTTATGACAAATAGTTTGCAGTTGCCCCAAAAATAGCTTTCTTGCATAATTTTTATGCATTTACACCAGCGAAAGTTTACGTACGCATTAAACGGCGTTTATGATTGGAAAAGAAATATAATATACTTATTTTAAATTACTTTTTCAGGGTACACTGTTGTGGCGGCTGGATTCTTTTTACTCAGCTTATTCGTAGACCTTTTCGCAACACTACTGACAGCCTTGGGTTTAAGATGTCGAGATCCAAACAAAAAGTATAAATACTATCGTACAGCTGTCTACGTGATGGCAGTAGCATGTAAGTAATTTTTAACTTAGCCTTGCGGCGTGGTATATGAATTCAATGAAGATTCTCAATGACACACCACACAGCAGATCTTAATCGTTTCCTGAGGTCGAAACCATAATATAAGCCATTACGCAATGGCGTATGAAACGGCAATAACTATGTACCTACTCAAATGTTTATTGAACCTTTCTTTATTGACATCCTAAAATTGAATGTTTATTGAACGCATCGTGCTTTTGCGTTGAAGTTCACATAGAATGCAATTTAAATTCACAATCATTTACTGAAGACTAGACAATATCCTGAAAAGTACATTTATGGAAGAGGATATGTATGAGGTGTATACATATGCATAGTCATCTTTAGCATTCACTCATTCCCAAAGTCATAAAACTTTGCGCAGACTTGCAATTTTCAAGTCAATCCTAGCTCCTTAAAACAATCATAATATCCGTACATGATTGATGGTCTGTAACCGCAATCCACAATCCCTTTCATACAGTTAGGGTTGGCCGATTTAAATGTCAAGCACTTTTGTGTCGTGACATTTATTTTGTGTCCATTTAGGACATTTATG
>JAQIXW010004037.1:0-12192 GCA_034700685.1 Willowsia buskii
CTCTCTTTTATTATTGTTAGTATTATTACTACGTTTACATCTTTAACTGTCTGCAGTTTAGTCTGAGATTGGTGCTCGCGAAAAAATAAAGCGTTCTTTTCTCTTTCTTGTGTCACATGTTATAATGTTCTCTGCAAGTTGCAGACTGCAACTAGGAAAAAAGTCAGTTGTTCTGTTCTTCCAATCAAAGCAAAATAATTGCATAATCGGGGTAATAGAAGGGTCATAAAAAGAGATGCCATTTTATTGGGTCCATCTTGTCCGAAATGGATGTTTTATTTAACATGATAACGCAATATTATTGCTTTCACTGACAAGACAAGACACATTTTATTATAAGAGCTATCACCGCAGCAGTCTCCGAGCGCACACATGGAGGATACATAAAAATTACTAGAAATGTGATATGGATAGGTAAAGTAAATGTTATACGCAGGTATAAACATATAGCTCGTTTGCTTTCTCAGCGGAATTTATTTACATTCTTTCCAAGTTGGACATTTATATAAGTTGAAAAATCAGACTGAAGTGTTCTGCTGAGAGGTAAACAGAGAGGGTGAGCGTAATGGCATGGAAAATATAGGTTACATGAACCGCTGATGAAGGCGATGATACTGTTATAAAATATATTACTCTGGGCTTATTTATACTTTCACTTTACTAAAAATCCTTGATTTTTTGTTCGAATGCCACTAAAATATACGCAGTCATCTAATGGAATAAACAGTAATTTTTCTTAGTCCATTTGTTTTCATGCATACGTGACGTCGCGAGAGTGCCTTTTAGGATAAAAACAGAGAAGTGAAAGAAAATGCAAAGTGTTTTTGTTGCAGATTTTTGGGCCAATTAATTAATTTAATTGTTCTGTTTCCCTCCAAATAAATTGGACGGATTTTTATGCTCATAGCAGATCCACTGTGGAGTTTCACTGATTTATAGATTGCAGACAGCGATAGGAGATGGACTAGATGGAGTCAGGATGGAGGAATTTTTAATTGGCAAATAACTTTTGTTTGTGCAAATAAGGAAGATATTTTTATGTCTTAGTGGCGCACTTAAATTGGTTTAATTAAAACGCAGTAGTTGATAGCGCATATATCAATATCATCACTGATTAAAAACAAATGTTATGGGTTTTATAGGATAAATGCGCTAAAAAAGGCGAGGGATTCAAGGCTAATATATTTTACTTAAAAAGTTATGAGTACAATCCAATAAGCTGTTTTTGTACGTTGCGTCTATTGAGGAAAGTAGGTCTTTACTGATTCATGCTGACTTTTGTCATCCTCCTCCTGTCATTGCCAATTTGGCAATATATTAGACGCCTGCCTATTCCCCCACATTTTTCACATCCTCCCACGAATATACCTAAGCCACTTCCTCGAAATATGAATTATCATTGTGCTTTGATATTACTGCGATGACAAAGCATATGTCTCTGTCCTTGTTGTGCCCCTTCCGTCAGAAAACATGTTATTGTTGTTAATAGGATTATAACTTCATACAACCTCTGGTACTACTGCGCGTATATGAAATTAAGAAATATTTTTGGCTAAATATTGAGCTAGAAAACAAATACGCTGAAATATACGACATCACGCGATAAAGATAATTTATGATGGTATTATAACCTTGCCTTCGCCTCATTCAACCAGCCACATACTCTCTCAAGTTTCCTATGAAATCCATTGTGAGTACCTGCTACCATTTTAGAAAACCATGTATGCTTTCTCCGTCTGCCGCGCTAAATTTTGCTTTCACTTCACAGGAAAAGTACAAAACGATGTATAGTTTTGCATATGCCATAATACGGGTGTCTGCAGTGGAGGAACAATATTGAAATAATATAAAATATTTACAGAATACAACCAGCGACACGAAGTTTATAATATTAAAGAACTTTTTTTCCTTTCGGCGTACTTTTCTCTTTTTTTTTTCAAGTAGTAGCTCTGTTAAGCCAACAGGGTAGCAGCTCGTAAGGTCCTCTATCATATCATATCCATCATCTTTTTTCAAGAGTTTTTAAGGTTTTGACTCAACAACAGAGTCAGTTATTTAACCAAAGCAAACCACACAAACCTATAAACCAGTCAGGAAGACGACTAGTATGTTCGTTTTATACTTCATTTTATTCTCGTACAACTCAACTCGCTCTCAGAAAAACGAGACAATATTTGACTTGATATTTTTTGGCGAAGTGTGTATGTTTACTGAACTGAATACCTACTTTCTCTTCAGCCACATGCCATATGATGAGTAAGTATTTACGTACATTAATGTGTGTACATTACATATCATAATATTAGCATGTAGAAAGTTGACATCCAGCAGGAGAGAAAGCAGCAGCAGAGCTACAGCAGGCAATTTCATGGAACCCACTTATTTCCTTCCTGTTCATCTTAATTCATCCTCCTCCTACTCGCTCGTTCGCTGGCGGTCCTCATTCTCATGATCATCGTCATCATGAACTAAGCGAGTCGAGTGAGTCAGTTCTCCAAATCGAATTTTCTCCAAGAGAATAAAAAAGTAGGAAAAAGTAAAATAGATTGTATGTGTGTGTGAAGGTAGTAAAAAGCATGCATTATGTTTTTACTACATCATCATCATTGACGTGTGTATATAATATCGTTGTGACTGACATATCATATTAAATAGATGGATGTGAAACCAACAGCCAACGGTTTCTTCGTTTTCATATTCCGTCGGCATATTTTCTAGTGAGGTTTGACTTGCTTGGGTTTGTTTTGATGGAGAGCCTCTTTCTCTCTCCGATACACAAACTCTTTCTCTCTGGGTGTGTGGTACGGATGGAATAATAATCAAAAAAAGTAAACCGCTTTTTCTAGTTGCATTGTGCTGGTATAAGAATGAAAAGTCGCAACGAGAGAGAAAAAAACTGAATAATAGAATTTTCTGTGGAATGGAGTGAAGGACGTATGTAAAAGCAGCATGTATGTCGATATATACGAACCTAAGACTTAATGTTGTATGCTGCTTTTGTGTTGTTGGACTATGAGAGCATTAACTTTTCATATTATTATTATTATTCTATTAACATGGTAAGTTTGTAGTTTTGTATGTTCCTGTATTTCCGTTCTATAACTGCACTGCTGCTTTACGCTTTCCTATTTTCAATTTGATGAGATACAGAATGAGTTCAGTGGAAGTACGGATGAAGTGAAATGAAATTGAGTAGGTGAGGGGTTATAATGGTAGACGTCACTGTGATAGATTATTATGTAGTAGAGATGCATGTATTTTGAAAAGGCTTAAGTTATAAATGCAAGCAAGTAGAAACCGAGTCAGAAATGCAAGACTGGAGCAATAATAAGTGGCTTGGAATAGTTCTTGGAAAGAATAATAATATGCTGGACTTTGTAATGGAAACATGGGCAAATTAATAAACAAGAGGAGCATAGCAGATGGTGCAGATGTAAGATGTACAAATAAATATGGAGTTATACAGCATGGTTAAACGATAACAATCGGTGTCACTTTTTTTCTAGTCATAAAGTTGGCGTCATTGCATATTTAGGTTTATACATAGTCGTTCATTTTATAAAGACCTTAATAAATCAACCTTAAAACGGATCAGTGAGTTCTAAATTTTAATGTGTTTCTACCAATATTTGCTTGTTGGGTTGTTGGTAGTGAATAATATATAATGCTTGGAGTATTTACTGTTGCGGAACAACTAATGAAGTTATACTATCTGGCAATTCTAGGAGAATCATAAAGATTCATTCATGAATTTCAATTATTATTGTGTTAACAGTTAATGCTTTGCTTGTAAAATCTCTGTTTTTGAAAATTATAAGACAGCTATTTTAACAAGCTCATATTCTAAACTGGATTACACATAATATTATTAGCATAGATTTGATGTAGGTAACGATTCGAAGCGTGACTGTGCATGTGAAGAGACTACTATGAAGCAAGACGCACTGCGGATGCTTTGGCATTGTGTAATGGATTTAATGTAGCAAAACTTTATTTAGATGAATGTGAGGTCTATAAAATCATTTAAAATACTGAAAAACAATTCAAGCTCACGATATAATCTGCAGATCATGACAGGATTTCAAGATGGCAAATCATGCAGCTTTTTATGATTTCTAATGCGCCATCGTTGTAGATAGTAGATTTCAATTGTTTTTAAATTTTGCATACAAACAGCGCACTACATTTAATCCGTGAATAAAAATATTTTTTGATAGCTGCCAAAACAGATTTTTTTCGACAAAAAACTTTTTTTAAATCGATCTTCAAAACAAAGAGAACAATGGATGGTTAATGAGTCGATTCTATTTCACATTCAAACGTTATTTTTGATATTACGCCGACTTTTTTTACTGAACGCTGGACGCATTCCCGGTTTCAGTTGAAAAACAGAGTTCCATCTGGCTTAACAAAAGCCACGTTATGCTGTTGTTTCCTTTGTTTCCTGTGCATATTTTACTGTCCTTTTGATAGCTGTTGATGTTTGTTTCCTGTGTCCTAAAAACGAATGAATAATACGAATCTTTCTTTCTCCACTTTTGTTCAAGCGTTCAACAAACTCGTCATCCTCGGTATTCCATACAATAACACATGAAAGAAGAAAAAAGCAGAACGGGTACGTAGAACCAGAGCAGCTAAACAGCTCAGCGTAGCGATACAACGAAAGCCCATGAAAATTGATCAATGCGATCATTTACGACACATCATTAGTGCTCCCAGGGCGGGTCATAAAGAAAATCTGTAGAACCTACAAATCGTCGAACTAAAGTGAAGAATAGATTTAGATTTATTAAATAGCAGCAGCATTAGTAGCAAACGATATCTAAACTCTCTCTCGTTCTCTCTTGAGATTAATAATATTGCAATATACGCTTTAGTATAGATTATTATACATTATAGTAAGAAGCACATCTGAAGCACACGCCATGTCGCAACATCATCAGCAAGTCTGCACTTGGCCTGACTTGCCCATGAGCCAAAAGTAAACTTGACTTGCTTCACTTTCAGCTAATGCTTTTCTTTAGCTTAAGTTTTACTCAATACTTTATAATTTATATTAGAGCATTCACATATAGAGTTCCTAATTATTATCATCATCATCATTCCCATTGTACTCATCATGAACATCGACAAGAACAAACAACTTGCATCAACATCAACTTTCCGTTATATAAGTTGAAACGCAGCAGCAACAAAAACAATTTCTCGAGCATCTTCTCGGCATCGCATCACCCACCACCACCACCAAGCCAAACACCATTATCTTCGCATCTCACACATAAAAAACTTTGCTTTTGGTGGAAAACTGTTTTAACGATGACGAAGACGATGTTCTCTCTCGGCTATTAAATAGGCTCATTCTGCAATTCCGTTGGTTTTGGTTTATCTTCCACTTTTCTCTGAAAAGTTTTCTTTGTTATTTAGTCACATCATCAAAACGTCTGTCATTACAAATAACAAAACATATCTCTGAGGAAGGATCATCAGCGCATCCAGAAGCAGAGCACATATAGACGCATATTAACATCATCATAATAACAGCAGCAGTAGCAGCAAACTCATCGACTGAAGGAAAAGCACGATGCGATAAAAACGAACGATCCGAGAGCGAAACAAAAGCTTGATATTCTTCTCTTTTGCTCTTCACTGCGCTGGACATTTTCCAAAAGAAATTTTCATGTTTCACTCCAGTTTTCTCTTTTAAGTCTTTTTTTTGTCTTTTTTAGGCTTGTTCCTTCTTTCCTCTATTCTTTCTCATCCACCAACAAAAAAAGAAGAATGTTCATAGGCTCACCACCACTCACCATCACCAGCACACCATATCACGCCACACCATGTACAACACAGCGCTTTCACAGCGGGCACCACTGTGCTTTCTGATAACAATGTGTACTGACAGCTAAACGAGAGGTTACATAAAATCTATATAGTAGTATATCTGTTTGGAAAAAGGATCTTCACTTTTTTTCCTTTGATCATGATTAAAGCCAAGTTTTCCGGTTGACTCTTGGAAAAGAAGCAGTAGCAAAAAAAAGTTTTTGCGTTCGTGTGTTGTTCCGTCCGGAGAAAATGAAATGATGCAATAAATTGGCCAAGTTAGGGAGTGTAGTTGGATATGTGATTACATATATTTGGGTTTTTTACTGTATAAAATATATAGAGACAAATCGACCATGATCGACCATCTAGTATACATCTTTTATGCTTTTTATATATCAAAGCGCTTTCCACAATCTCTCTCCTCCTCCCCCGTCGATTATTGTTGTGAAGCTAGTAAAGTGTCCAGAGAGTAGAAAAAGAAATAGAAATTACAGGACAAGTACAGAGAGCATATTTCCTAATAATTCATACATCATTTTGGTTGATAATAAAAATAAAACTGCTGGCCACCCGACCAGGCCCAACGACTTTGTAGTATTGCGTGGTGCAGTGCAGCTGGGTAACTACATAGTAATCTTTATTTTACCACCATCGCAATCCATGCTATCTTTCCAATTCTATCATATAAATGGACGCCCAGATTTGTAATAAAAGTAGAACTAATAAAGTATAATGCGTGCTGCTATGAGTGGTCAGTGATTCTAGTTGCAGGGGAACTTCGAGGTTGGGCCATTTCATATTATGTGTAAAATAAAGTACAGTTTAGTTGCGAATCTGAGCAGCTTTTTATTGTGCTTACATTTTGGGGGATTGTAATGTGTTGAAAACTGTAGTTTTATTTTACACACTTCAAAACGAGGTTTTACAACGAAAAAAAAAACAGAAAATACTTACACACATCGCTCGTCGAAACGAGGCAAAATGGGGAAATACGCTTGCAGAATAGGATTCATGTGTAGTAAGGTTTCCTTCATTTTACGATGCTGGTTGGCTGACTTTTACTTTACAAAAAGCTATCGACTTTGTTTGAAGCACCAATGTCCATCAAGCGTAATGTCAATCACCGACATCACAAAGTTCTACCACAATAACAAGTGGTATACAAACTTGTACTGATTCCTACATGAATAATGACTGTCTTTTATGCATCTAATCAAATTAATTAAACAACATAATATGATGTACCTTATATGGTCAGTGAGAATGTAGTTTGAATAATTTGGGTGTTTTGTTTAAAGTTAACCATCATCAGATATGCATCGCATATAGCCCGGATTAAGCTGTATATTATAGAGATTAACTTATTAGATATATTAGAGACTGATGATGACTGACGTGTGCAAATACTATACATACAGCTATAATGCATGTACACACATTAAGCATTTTCCTGCATGAAATCGCAAATTTTTGCACACTGGTTTGCAGGTAAGAAGACCATGGTGGATGTCCGTTACAAGTACAAAGTTTTAGACAACATGTTTAATATTAGTTTCCATCTTCTTAAATCTCTAACAAACAAGTTCAGATTTTGGATGGAACATGAATGATGACTGATGACATGATCGCATGGCTGGCCTATTTGTACCTCGCCTCACTTACAACATGCGCTTACCTTACCATCATAACATACTAACTTGTGTGGCAATTCTTTACTACAAGAATGCAAGCAAATTTCGACATCAACATTTTCAGTGCACGTATTCTCGGTAATATTGCATTAAAGTAGGTACTAAACTTTTACATAGGGAAGCTAGCCCGATGCAAGTAATAAATTGCTAATATACCACATAAGTAACAGCAATTTTCTTTCTATAGCCAGCAGAGAGTGCAAACTCTCGCCACAAAACTTGTAACATCATCAACTCCATAACCCATATAATATTAGTCACATGGGAAAGTTACCGGTGGTCTAAGAAGAACGTCTATGGAATATGAAATGGCTAGGTCATCACAAATCATCGTCATCGTCATCATCATCATCTGCGGGATCGTTCAAGTTTGAATGTGCATAGGCATATGGAAGTTTGTGCACACGGAGAACGCAAGAAGGCAAGAATTATTATAATGATGATTTTGCAGGGTGTGTGTGTGAAAGGCAGAGTAGTAGGTATTTCGTATCATAATCGACTTTCTTCTTCTTTAACAACTTTTACTACAATATGAATATATTTACTACTACAATAATGACGTTGCGGTATACTTTGCCATGAGTCATGACACGAATATACTTACATGCACACAGATACAAGAAAATAATATTCGCACATAAATGTACCCCAACTCAAGAAGCAGCAAGGGGTAATAATAAGGGAAAGGTAAGCAAAAGCAAGGTCATTTTCATGCACCATAAACTATATTCATACACTGCTGCCTGTCACGACCACCAAACCGAAGAAAAACGGAAAATGTACGCAGTTCTCACAAAGGAAAAATAAGCATTATTGCTCCTCTGCTTCGAGGAGTGCAGTGTGCTGATGTATTGTTATATGTTCATTGTATAGTATATAGTGCTCACTCATACTGATTACCTGATATAATGCATATACCTCCTAAAGGATTAATGGAGTAGAAAAGCCGGACATTGATTTCATCATCATCCTCCTTTTCCACGTACTCCATAATATTCTGTTGCTGCTAAAGTTGTAAACATGTATATGGACGACACCAACATAAAATGAATTTTTACGAGTCGGTGGAGAGTTCAAGAAGAAGTAATGTCACATGGATGTTTATGCAAGCATGAGTCTTCTGTTACCACTATTCAAGTAACACACGAAAGGAAAAAAAGTCATTCGATTAGTTCATACAGCGAGATAAAAAGGTGTCTGCAGTGAATATAAAAGGGTGGAAGGGTAACGTAGCGAAAACCAATGAAGATATTATGAGAATGGTTATAGAAGAAGTAGCATTCTGCAAGCTAGTGATCTTTAATACAAAAGAAGAAGAAAATATCTTTTTTTTTTGCTTTCTTGTCTCTCATACATAGGAATTATCTTGCTTCTGGTGTCCGCCTTTTGTTATGCAGATTGCAGAATCGATATTATTATTAAATATCTGCATACCATCGCGGTATCGGTGGCGAGGCCATTGAGTAGAGAGGAGGTCAAGAAAATATTTTCTTTTGCAGGGTTTGGATTCTGGAGCATGAATGCTTTCTATTGAGAAAGTATTCGCAAGAGAAAATGGATAGCAGTGGTAAAACCTTCTTTTGAAACGCAGTAGACCAAAAGTTTAGTCGCTTTCACTAAAACTGGACTGGAGTAGGTAGGAAAAAGAAAAACTTTCATTTTTATCTATTTAGGCATTTTTGCGACATGACGACATTTCCTCTCTTCTGTATTTCCGATTTTCGTGTTCGCATGCAATATAGGGGCGGCTCAACTTACTCATCAAAGTAAATGGAATAAATGAAATGAAGACATATAAAATTATGTTTATGTAGAGAAGCTTTGTAGTGAAAGTAATATTTTTAGACAGGTATGTGTATATTGTGTATAACATATCGTGAATGCTCGAACACGGTACGGATGTGAACAATTTAGTAGTTATTATTTTTTGATCAGAATATGTATCTGGATAGATTAAACATTAAGCACGAACGCCTTTCATTACGCGTTGTATAGCTAAAGTACAATGTTTCCGGGGTGGAAATTTTAATTAATATAACTGTGCCATGTCATGCATGTACAATATACATATTATGCCCATGTACACAGCAATAAACAAAGACATTGTTGGAATACCTACACACCTATTTTACACGGCTTCCACAAATACAAACAAAAACCATCCTTTGCATTTCTTTGATGTGTGGATCACATTGGATTCTTCGAGTTTTCAGCTGATTTGAATAATTGATGGCAATCAGCTAATGTAAATTTACTATAGTACAGCAATGATCACTTACTCGTGTTGCCTAATATTTCAATTCAAGTCTCAATTGCGTGTTTACAGGAAAAAAAATTTTTGTGGTTACATATCTTTTTTTATTGTAACCTCCATGTTCAGAGATTTAGTTTTCGTTCTGGTAGATCTCCTGCTAATCTCGACTCATTTACAATTTCACGTATTATTATGGTTGTCACTTACGGATATCAAATTTAATGATCACATAAATGAAGACTATACAAAAACGATTACTCCACTAGAAGAAGCATAAAGCCAAAAGAACAAAAGCCAAAAAGTGTTTATACTCCTCTTTTCTCCCAATTAAACTTGTAACACAGTTTTCCCCTTTTCTTTGTAATTTTATGCCTTTTCACCTTCGAAAGGCGAGCCATAACATGCACAGTAAGAATCTATAAAATAATAATTACACAACACAACATAGTAAACATGCACTCAATTAAGGGAACGGCAGCAGAAGGGAAGTAACTTTCCATAAAAACTCCCTTTTTCTCCGCCATCAGAAAATTTTCCAGCAACAGAGAGCAGCATCACATATAGCACAGCAGTATAAACAATTATCCAACTAATTATAATTATTGCTGCGCTATTGCCATTTATACTTTACTCTGCACACTACATAGTTTTCTCTCTTATAGCAGGGACTACTACATGCAAGCACACGATGTGTGAAGTGTAAACACACTATATATAGGAAAGACGCTTAGCATTACTAACAGTAGAACAAGAGTGATTAGATAGTACTTACTTTTAATTGGATGAACGTTGTTGTTGTTCCCTTTGTGTTTCCTTTATTCCTTGTGATGATGACGATGATGATGATCATTTCTTCTTGTTCTTCTTTCTCTCCTGTTGCCCTTTTCTTCTCTTCTTTCTTCTTTTCCGCTTTCCTCTTTCCAACAGCTTCCATGTCGTCGTCCCCATTCCCGTTTTCAGCGTAGACATAAACTTTCTCCCCTTTTCCTAAGCTTTTACTCTAAATCTGATTCCACGAAAGTTTGCTGGTGCTGACACAAAAACGTTTACTTTCTCTAACTGCTTATAAAATCTATATTATGCTCTCATGCTCTTCACCAAAGATAAATACGTACTTCAGTGAAGAAGGTAAAGTAATGCTTCCAATAAAAAATATTATAGAGAATATTATTATATCGCATGGGGAGCATGTGGTCAAACCCCATTTTATTAACAGCGCCCTACCACGGACCAAACGAGGAACTCATTATAATAATTACTTCTAAAATATATATTTCTTATTTTTATAGATAAGTAGACCTACCATGAAAAGTACATTGAGAGTATTTGCAAAAAAGTAGCTCACTCTCACAAGTGGCTACTCGCAAAATATTACCTACTTTTACGTTGTACAACCCGAGCCTCAAAAGCCTTCTGAATATACATGTATAAAACTTACCTTGCTTGCTCCTCTCCCTGGAATGCCAGTAGCAGATCTCTCTCTCTCTTTGAGTAAGTACGTATTTTTAGCCTGAAGTTGATGAAGATGAAAAGGCTATGTATTAAAAGGAGAGAGAGCTTTTATCTATCCCCTTGCATTGATGATGAGCTTTGATGATCTTCCTGCTTCTTTTTGTAAGGTATGCAGTGATGATGACAAAGTGTGTGTATGTATATTTATACGTCACACCACCACCTTACCTAACGCCGCTGCCACCTCTGTGTATTAAAAGCGTTTCCTCTACCAGATGATGTGGATGAAGTTTCGTTGATGTCGTGTAGTGGGAAAAATTGCAAAAGATGATCCCACGTACGTGTGGAACGCTGAAGGAATGATGAAAGTGCTGCGCTGCCACCACCGATGCTATTTCTTCGGCAGGAGAAAAGGACGAATTGCTGCGAATAGATAGATGGAAGATCTTCTCTTTTTATTTGTCTGCCCTCCTTCCCGGCATATTCCTGTTGAAAATTTAATTTAAGCTCTTCACCAAGAACAACAACAACGACTCCTCACACCACTTGTGGTAATGGCTTAAATGTGGTGTTGAGACTTTTACCAGAGTAATATATGGAGTCAAGTCTAAATACATAATGGACTATGTCTCTCAAGTGATGATGAGGACGATCATGATGAACAACCGTGACTAACCACTGATGACAGTATAATGCACACAGAAGAGTACAGCGTTGTTTTCTACTGAAATGTTCCTACATTAAATTACAGGATGGAATGATGAAGTTTCAAGTAATGCGAGCAAGCTGAAAAGTAAATAACTTCATTTCTTCTCTTATTTCTTTCCTTATGTTTCTATTCATTTGACTACCTACCTACCACAAATTGCAGGTCTAGTGCAGGAAAATTATGCGATTAAGATGCGATTTTGGATGCATACGAAAGAAATATTTTGGTATATGGGTACAATCACGGAAAATGCTTATCATCTTTTT
>JAQIXW010004038.1:0-12190 GCA_034700685.1 Willowsia buskii
TTATATGTAATTTTCACCTGAAACTGAGCCAGAAACCCCAATAATTTCTCTCTTAAATCTGCATAAATTTTATATCAGCATGAAAGGCATAAAGAAAGAATTCAAAATTACTGGACTTAAAAGGTTGCACTGACTATTTTAGTCCCTTTTCGGGAATCTAAACCTACAATTAATGGGATTTCATACATTTTCTATTAAATACGCTTACACTCAATTCAGATACATAATTCTTGGCAATTTGTGTGGTTCTTCATGCTTATATATTTCATCTTAATGTTTTCCACTAAACATTTTAAAGTTCTCACATTTTACCTCAATGAAGCATATACCTAAACGTTTTTGCATTTACACATGATAATGTATGCACTCCTCAAGAACCCATTTTACATCCATTTCCATTTTCCATTCATCTTTTTTCCCCTCAAAAATCACGATCTGCACTACATGACATCCAACAAGATTAACTATTTTCTAGCACTCCATTACGCATCCCGATTTGAAAACGGAACAATTGAATTTGTCGTTGTGTCGGTATCATCAGCAGCCAGCAAAGCTGTGAATATCTCTCCCTCTTAATAGCCCTACAATAGAAAGTGGGCAGTGCACTCTCATTGTGTGTGCACATGTCGACGTGTGTAAATTCCATTGAAGAAGCGGTGGTCTCTTCTGATCTCAAGTTTTGTCGCTCCCTGAATAAAATCTAAGCATCAATGTAAAAACAAGCTATTACAAAGGGACTCTCCTCTCTCGCAAGAAAGAAAAACCCGGAGACGGAGATTCCTTTAAAAAAATATGTAGGCTGCTGCTTAACGAAAACAGGTTACGGTCGACGAACGTGAAGAAAAAAAAAATGTACAGACTTGAGCTCTAAAAAGATCTCTGCTTCTTCACAGATCCTTTCTTGTTAGACCTAGCCTCTGACTTCATCTTGACTTGACCAGAGATAAAACCCGAACTGCTAGTTAATGCATGAAGATGAAGGTAGTTTCCCTGCCGTAATGCATACTCACACACGACTACTACCCCATTACACAAAAATAATTTTTCCCTTTCTTTGTTACCCAGGCACCCGAACCAGTAACTATACTTATGCATTATACATCATGATGAATCTCACATCCTCGTCATTACCAATGCAATTGTCCATCCATTCCGTAACTTCTGTTCCTTTTTTCAGTCCAAAATTTTCACTCCACTGTAGACACAGAGATTCCTTTTTTAGCGTTTGTTTCACAGATAGTGATGCTGCCTGCTGTTCACTTCTTGGCCGAGACAGCATCTTTTTCAATTTTTCTTGCCAGATCTCCTCCAACCATGATTCTAGACAAAGGAGCCAAAAAAGCAGAGAACTCAAGCTGCTCTCATACAACAGTATATCTTAGAGATCATCAAAAAAAACCAGAAGAATATACAATGATGACGTTTTCTACTGCAAGGAACCTAGAGAGAGGTAGTGGAAAATAATATGGTTGTTTTACAAGCTTTTCAATTTTCACGTACAGATGTGTTCTCTGATTGCATTTGGAAGTGGATATCCTCCCTGTCTGTCCGACAAGAAAACTCCACACAGAGGTCTTCTTCTTCTTCTGGCCTTTTTTTATATTATTGCTTATGCATATATTTTTACTACAAGTCACTGCAACCATTATGATGAGGATGAAGATCATGTGAGGAATTCTTTATGTGTATCTTCTTCTTTTTAAAGAAAAAGTGTGAGTGAGTGGCTCATCTTTTATTCGTTTTATTTCTTTCTTTCACTCACATTTTTTTATTCTCTGTGTGCCAACTGCTTTGTATACTGATTGTCTAAGAGTCCATAGTCCTCTGTGTGTACTTTGAAGGTTCATCTGTAGAAAACGCGTTTTTTTCCTTTTATTTCAGCTCCTTCATTTCTGACGACAGCCGGTATTTTCATATGACGCTTCTTGTCGTCACGTTTCAATGATTCCTTTTGCATATATTCGTATAGATTATTGTTCTGACAGAAATATATATAAAAAATTAGAGGAGAAGATGATGCAGTGAAATAGAAACATACACCATCAAAAAATTCTCTCTTATTCATTGTTAGAGATAGTGCGCCATGCATAATCAAATCAAAGAAAATAACATGCAACCATACTGAATAATTTTTTTATGCTGCTGTTTTGCATGATATTTTGTTTTTCTTTATATTTTTTTGTGTGAGGATCATAACGACTTCTGAGAGACAGCAAATCAATGCAATCATGATATTATAATTCTCCCAATCTTCAAGCCAAGTCAACACACAACATACCTGTGTCTTGTCTTGTCAGAGGGGAAACCTTGACTTACCTTGCACCTATTATTACACCGTCCTCTTTTGTTAGTTTTTTGGCACCACGATCATCAACGATCAACAAGAACATGAACACTTTAATCTTTGTAATGGCCTCTCTTTCATCACTAAAACAGACAGGCTTAATAGCCAAAAAAGCAATCAAAAGTTGGTGTCATTGTCAGAAGAACGGACGTTTTCTACCGTTTTATTTGTACAGGGCAGCGTCCTGCACGAAATGTAAATATATTTGTCTCTCTCTCTCTCTCTCTTAAAAATATATAATAAATATCAATCACAATTATGTTTTCTCTTTGTACAATTCAATTGCAAGCAATCACCAATCAAAAAGCCACCTTTTATTTTAGCCTGTTTGTGTATCATTAAGAAAAAATAGGTGCATGGTATACACTAGCTACTATATAGAGTCAAGCTATTATGCTTATTGCATATCATTATTATTTCAAAGTAAATATCCTTTGATTACTGCCTCTTTGTTGTTTCAACCGTTTAGAGAGATGTACAGCCTCGATTTTCAATGTGATCGAAAGTAATGGCGTTGTTTTTATCGATATTTTTATTGATGTTTTTTTGTTTGTACTCATGTTTTCCAAAAAAATAGTGACATGTTGCGGTGCAACTTTGCTCGCATGCAATTTTAAGGAGCGCATAAAAAAACTTCTGAGCAAATTCATGAATATATTGAGCTTGTGCTATTCGTATAATAAAAAATCTAATAAAAATGCGCGTCAAGCCAAGCCAAAGCCATAAGAATAGTTATGGGTGATGATGATGATGTATTTTTTTGGCGTGGTAAAATACAGTAGTAAATGGTAGTAGCACGATCGTATTTATCTTGAACAGGTCGGCTGATTAACCCAACTAACACCAAACAACCAACCGCATTCACAAACAATGCATCTGCATATTATACTCATATTGTATATTCTGCAAGCATAAAAATCCTGTCAGAAATAATGTGTGTTTCAGCCTGTGTAAAAAAAAGGGTTATAATATTGACAATGCCTAAGGGAGGATTTCCTCTATAATAATATATCACTCTCGCTTCATGTCTGCAATTCATATGGAGGTGTACCAGAAACAAGAAATGGTTTTTTTTCTTCGTCGTCTCCTCAACTTTTAAAGTGTAAACGCACTTCTTCTTTTGTTCTTTCCTTCAAGACAACTAAACAAGGTATGATCTATGCATTTTCAAATGTTTGTCTGCTGGTGCATTTCATGCTTATAAATAATGCGATATGAGTTGCGTATGATTTACTGCATTAAACAAGCTATAATATTGCTGCTGCTACTCCTGCTGTTTGCATTGGATTCGGATGCATCGAAAATTCAGAATGCGTTTTCCTCTACACAAGTCCACTGCAAGGTCTTTTCGCTGTCGATTTTTATGACATGATTGTTTTCTTATAGTTGGCTTTATAATATGCATATATAGATAATGGAGAATAGTCATGGTAACATATTTGCATTGTGGATGATGCACACAGGTAATAATTTTGGCTTGAAACAAATCTCTCTCTCTCTCTCTCATGATATGATCATAAAATATCTTATATGAGCCACGCAGTGCTTTCTCACTTTTTACAAATGCAACCCATGAAAAAGTTTTTCTTTTTTGATGCACCTTCTCAGATTTAATCATCATTTGTTTCTGTTGCAGAAGAAGATGCAATAGTTGCATCTCAAACTTTTTTGATTGGAGCACTGAGCACACGCTATAGACACGTTTTGATAGGGGAAAATATTATTAAAAACTTTTTCTTCCTTGAGTGTTCATCAAAAGGCAATAAGTAAAAGTAAAATGGTCAGAGATTCCTTGGCTAAATACTAGCCCAACATGTATTGTTAGTTCGTATATTGAACTTATGATTATACGAATTAGGAAGATGAGTGTATAAAAATAAGCAGAAATATTTTAATAATAATAAAAAACAACAATGTGGACAGTAACTAGTTCTTTGTCTTGATTTTCTTTTTATATTTTTGCTTGATTACAAGAATTTAATTTACCTTGACGAAAATTGAAGTGGAAAACACGACTGTGATAGTAGAAGGGAAAAAGGAAATTATGCACACTGGTTTTTATTCAATCAGAATGGGAAGGAGGAGGAATTAATATTTCTAATCAGAGACAGATTTGAATGCACATTTGTGGTCTGGTCTGCTCTTCTAACACAGTGGTACACTTCTTCCGGCTTAATTTGATTTTTTCAAGTTTCTCATCATTTCATGATGATGAGCTTATAATTATTCTTCTGTTTCGAATTAACCATTTGTAATAGTGATGCAGGTAGTGTGAGAGAGGAAGGAAGCTGTGGTGATAAATCTTCAAGAAATGGAATCCATATAGTCAGTCTACCTGTAAGAAAATGCAATGCCACATATTTTCTCGTATTAAGTAGCAGCAACTCAGTTTGTCTACCTTTCATTCAATATTACGCATTCCACCACTGTTGTGCTCCTTTCTGAGCCCTTTCTTCAAATTAATCATATTACAAAGCCACAGAGGAATTCCTTTCTTACGACAAATTATTATCACCTCATATGAATAAAAGTGACTCCAGGTGAGGGGGAGATGAATAGAAAAAAGAGAGGGTGAGCTCGCATACATATAGGTATATAGACTCCACACAAATCTTCAGTTTCCCTTCCAAGGCATTCCTCTCTCTCAAGACTCAGATCAGAAATAAACCTTACAAGCATACTCTTAATTTATAAGCATATCGGTACACCTCAAATTACATATATACTTATATACCAAGCACACATTTTCAGATATCCTCCACTTGCTTGCCAGAAGACAAAGAAAAAACGAACACAATAATAAGCTGTTTATGGCTCGAAGAAGGGCCGGTTGTTGCAATAGCAGCAGTTGATCCAGTGAATTATAAAAACCCCAACCAAGAAAAAATATTTTACTGAACTTCTTCTTCTTCTCTAAAGAACGGACGGATGACTGCCGAGAGCAATAATAATGTATGCGAAGGGCGAGAGAAAGAGGAACGAACGTATAGACACATGATGCTGGCATTATTAAACATGAAATATGTATACCTACATATTCAAGAGTTTCTTCAAGTGAACAACCTATCTTTTCAGTTTGAAGAAGTACACCATATACATACATACTTTTTTCTTTCTTCTCTCTCTTTACGCTAACCATATTATCATCATCGTTCCTGTAAAAATATATCGAGATGTCATGAATTCTGGAATGGGATGAAAGGAAAAACGTGGCTAGGATTAGAGTTTCGGGAACAAGTTTGTCTTTTTATTTCTCTCTTAAAAGTTTCGACTGCCTTCAGTCAAAAAAAAAGAGGAAAAAGCGAGCAGTGGTTTCGTCTGCATTTGGTTTGGTTTAGTTCGGTAACGAAACCCTCTCTCGTAATACGTATAAGCGTCATTTTCACTACTACCAAGAGTTTTTCTCGAGACATACGAATGAGAAGATGGATGAAAAAAAAGAAACGTGTGAGAAAAAAATGAGCGTTGTTTTATAACTTTGCTTACATGCCTACACACATATAATACGTCTACACATTTTCACAGTACACTTGCTCATTGTTCTATAGATATATATATATATTTATAACATGTTTGATGTTTGCAGTTGTAAGAAAAAGTAGTGGCAAGAGCAAGACACATTTTTATTCCTACTTTACACACAAAATGCAGACACAGAAAGAAAGAGAGAAAAAAACGGCTTGAACAGTTGAACAGCTTCTTACAATTTTACCTATCATGATGATCATCACAAGATGGGTTCTTTCTTCCTTCCTTATACTCTAACACACAGGTAGTTAGTTCTATTATATCAGAGGAGGTAAAGTAAGGTGGTAGGGATCGGTTGGTGTTAACGTAAGTGTTTTGTATTACTGGCTGAGCTACTGATGATCATCATCATGTCGTGATGATCATGATGAGAGGATGCTGTTCAATGTCTTTTGTGTGCTCGTTGGGTTCGCATCGTGTTTTCGAGTGTGACTGACTGACTGACCGAAGGGAAAAAAAAGCTACGAAGGGCTCCTCTCGATCTGGTTGGTTGTGTGCGTGTGTATGTCTGCTTGTATGAGTGTAAACTATTTTCAATTTTGTAACAGCATCTTAGAAAAAGACCGTTAAAATAAAGACACAAGTTATAATAGAGATTATTATCAATTATAAAAAGTTTCATGCAGCATGTCTCCGGAAACGTGCGCAGACATTTGGAATACAGATATATAGTCTGTTGAACTATTTGTTGTGCAGAAAAAAACAGGGAAGTGTTTACAGTTTGCATGCCGGCATAAGTAATATGAGAAATTTTCGTGGATGAGACCGTTTTTGGAAGGAAATTAGCAGCAGACACAAGAAACATGAGTAGTTGCAGTAAAACAGCTACTCCTTCTTGCCTTTGAGGAGATTGCATTCCATAAATGGAGTGCATCCCATACTGCTCCTCTGACAAACAAAAAGGATGATGACGATGATGCTAATTGTTCCAAAGCAGAGATAACATATAGCAAAGCTGAAGAAAACAAACTGAGGAAGTTCCGCATTACAATTTCTACACTCATTATTGCTAATCGGTTCGTTACGTGAGCAATTTAAAGCCTTTTGTGTGGCAAACTAGTAAAAACTTAAGTATTCTCTGTGACTCTCTGTGTGTCTATTTGTGCAACCACGTTACAATCTAATTAGTAGAGAGAAGGAATTACACAAGCAAGAAAAATAGACTATCATAGCGTGTTACACTTTTCTGTGGAATTTTCTGCAATAAAAAATACTGCATATAGCAGTTACTCGCGTCATATCGTCCTCATCATCATCGCGTATAATGCATAATAATAATAATAATAATAAACTTAATTATTATCATCATCAGTTATACATCACTATTTCACGCTCACTCAAACTCTACTATCTCTCTGTGCCCATCTCTGACGCGAGCAGTAGCAAACAAAACTGCAACACATCTCATTAGAGAAATTGTATGTGTGTTATAACGTCCGCTTATCAAGAAAACAAACTTTATCCAAAAAATTTGGCTATGTCCTGCTGATATTGAAACCACATTTATTAGCGAGGATTACTCCATATAACTGAAAATTATAAGGTTATAAATTACATAAAAAATATACACAGTTTATTTTATATAGACCACTTCACTCTGCAAAGTCAACTAAGAACTGTTATCATCTCTGAAGAATTTTTGCTGCCCATCATCGTCACAAATCATCAAAGTTTGTATGTGTGGCCTATACAGAGTTTTCTATTCGATTGATATGCAAATGGTAACTATACATGAGACGATAATATTCTTTTTCCTTCTGGTGATGAAAAACGTGTAGAAAAGATAGAGCACTAGAGAGACAGCCAACTTGGCATTTAGAATATTGACACATATTTTTTTTACTCTGCTTTTTTGGCACTATATTGGCAGCCAAGCCACAAGAGCCACACAGCAAGAAATAGAGAAGAAATGTGGGGGCTTTTTTTCTCTATCGATCAATAAAATATATACAGCGTTTTGTGGCAATGTGCTTGGTATCATTGCAACTTGGGTTTTAATACCGGACGGACCACGCTAAAAAATAGTACTCCCTCACGTAACATCAACATCACCTCCTGTTTTTGTTCCTCCATAGCAGGCTGTTTGTAGAGATAAAATGTTCAGTTAGTGGTGGGCAGTCGCCTGCGAGTGGTTTCGTTTATTGTTTTATTTGCTAGTATTTAAGATAAGAGATCTTTGCTGTTACACATTGATTTCCTACTAGTGACTGATAGCTCATTGTAGAAGATTTTTTTTGGACGTTTGTCTCTTTCCAGTTGAGTGCATATATGGAGTAAGATTGAGAGGACCTTTTGGAGGAGACCTTGAAAGTTGGGAGTTTTCTAAGTCGGCACGTCGTCTTTCCTCAGAGGAATGAAGATTGGGAGGACGGATGTGTGATAGATTGGTACACATATTTTTTGGTGCCTCTCTTCATCTTTCAAGTGTATATTTAGTTCAGGGTGACTGACCAAAAGGAGAGATGAATGGGTGAGGAATGCGAGAAGGAAAGGGTTGTCCGGTAGAGATTTTATTGGTGCAAAGATAGATTCCAATTGTGAACGCTAAGAATCAAGTGTTTAGCGCCGGTTTCTTTTCCGAGTTAACTTTTATGGAGGGAATGAAATCTCTGTGAGTACTGCTTAATTAGCGTTTTGATAAGTGTGAAGTACTTTTTAAAAGAGTGAAAAGTTGTTACCAGACTTTGATAAATGATCAGTGCTTTTCCAGCCTCAGACTGAATAAATATTGAGCAGTTCAAAAGGCGTTTTAAGCTCAAACCGAAAGTGCACTTGCAAAAAATTGCATTTCCATCAGATTATAGATTTTCTCTGTGCCGGTGCCTTATGCTCAAAAAAGCTCATTTGCTACATCTCAGCAGCAGACAGCAAAACGAAAAGGATATCATCAGCTGAAAGCCATTAAACCAGAGTCACGCTCCAAAGAAATACCATTAGGAAAGCAATCACTTCTCCCATCCATTTTCGGTTTTGGATTAGTTTCCATGTTTGGATCTAACAGCTTGAATGTCTAAGGTGAAGAAATATACATTTTTATTATCTTTTTTTCATGAATGGGCTACAGATTTTTTGATGAGATTAAGCCAGTGAATGAATACAAAGTGGCAAATTCCTTATTTAATCTTCTGCCACCAACCAACCACCTCCAACCTCCTCCATTATTATTATGACTTTACTCTCTATTAATTTGTGAATACAGCAATTGCAAAAAAAATCTAACTATTTTTCTCACAAGTTTTTATTTTTATGGCTTGTGTAAATACACTGTAAATACCTTTTTTGTGTACACAATTTCGTTTTTAGAGGAATTTGATAATAACGACTATATACAGTCTCGTTGGAGGAGACGATTTGGCGAAAAAAAATGCGTGGGAATATGAAGAAATTGAGACATTAGCATTTGTACTACATGATTTATACATTTTATATAGCATTTAAAGTTATCTCTCTCTCTTTGTTGACTCATGGGTGTATAGAGAGATTAGCAGTGTTTAGATTTTACATGTTAATTTTATTTTTGTGCATAGAGCTATATCGAGATAATCAGTTGCTCTTTTTGACAGCTTACAGGGAAAGAGTGCAAATGAGATGCAGTTTGTTGCAACAAAATAACAATAAAAAGGACAAGGTGTTCACATTCACAAAAGCAGTATTTCTATTTAGACGAGAGAGAGGTGGGATCATATTAAAAATTTATTTTTGAAGGGAGGCCATATTATCTTTTGGATTATCATGTTTATCTTGCTAATTGCATGTGTAGATAATTTATTTTCTGAATTGTTACAACAATGGATACATTCACGTCCAATTCTGTCATGTCTTCTTGTTTAATATACATTTCATCATTGCAAATTTTCACCATATTTTTACAATCCATCGCCAGCAAAAGATGCAAGAATGATGGTGTGGGCAATCGAAACAATTCAATCAGTCAGTGTGCCAAAAAGAGTGAATAAAAAAATGCAAAAGTGCATCTTTATTTTGATACTTGCCAATTTGCAAACTTTTATTTGGAATCTGTGATGCAAAAATGTAAATTGCAAATATGGCATTTCTTCGAGAGATTACCATAATAGCAATCATATTTTGTTGATGCGCATTTTAGAAAGAATATTATGACTTGGGCTTTATGATGGATATTTAAAGATAAGTGGCGAAAGAGTAAATGTCATGTTTGGTATGGTAATCGTGTGCACGCTCTTCTTTACCGCTTTATCATTATCAGTCGGACAAAATATCTTTAAATAGATGCTTCGGCAAAATGTATAAATCTCAGCCGGCAATAATAATAATAGCATTAGCAACACAAAAATGTCAAATAGTGTCAACTCTGACATTTCCCTTTCTTCTTTGCTTTGTTTGTTTTGTCAAAGAATGTCAGCATTTTTCTAAGCTGAGCACTATCAACAATAAAGTTGTACGTTGACAAGAGAAACAATAGGAAAATCTCAAGAAAAAAAGTACTACACATTCTCGTAAAAATACATCGTCTCTCGTGTTGTCATGTTCATTTCCTTGTCACTTTAAAATTATTAATCTTTCTAAGAAAAGCAAATAAAATTGCTGCGTCATTCTACAGTTCAAAAAGCTAATTACTAATAAAGTTTTCAATCCTGACGGAAATTATGATTATGACTTGTAGGAAAAATGTGTAGGGAATGATAATATTAGAAATATTGACATGTACACTGGTCACTAGAGATTTTTATCAAAGATAAAAGTATTTTTTGCGGTATGACAATTTACAAAAGTTAAGAATTTGCAAAAAAAAAATCTTCTTTTCTGCATGTGTAAGATAAGTTGACTTGCAATACTTTTAAAATTGCTAGTTTTTCTGTCTTGTCAAGAGAATAAATCAGGAACAACTTTGTTCTTTCAGCTCATTTAATATGTTGGATTGAATACTAATGTAGTCTTATCATCAATCAAACTAGATGCAAAATACCATTATAACTTCGGGTAGTTGACTTGACGGTTTAGATTTTTTAGAGGAAATCTGCTTATCTGCTGTGCTGCTTCATTACGCCGTGTTTCTACTCATAATTAAAGTCTGTTAAAGAGAAAGAAACTATTTTAATGATAAGATATTTTACACTGTTCTTTTTATGTGAGCGCGGGTGAGTCATTTGATTAGTTAGTTGCGTCTTGTCTTTTGTCTGTGTAGAATGTCTCGTCATTAACATTAAATGAGATAATAATTCTTTTAGATAGATTTTAAGCACGTAATGTACCAGAAAAATAGAATATGTTTTTTCTCTACTTTTTTTCCGTTATTTATCTTTCGTCCTCTTCACATCCCATTATCGTCACAGTCGTGTCAGCATTTTGCTGAGAAATTTTAATAAGCTTTAAACGGATTCTTTTTTATATATTTGCATGAGAAGGAAGAAAGAGTGTGCGAATTCGAAGACGTTCTTGTTGGCACAAGTTTGCACAGTTTTCTGATGTAGGTGAACAGTGAGAATAAAATGGTCGCTGACTTTTTAGGATTATTGTGAGGTGATATGAAGATGTGGTTTGTAAATTACGGTTATACAGTAGAGATCATAACGGTGATAGAGGAAAAGACGGTGGCCACACGTAAATACTTTATGAGAGATTATTTCATCATTAAATCGTCATCGTAAAAGAGTGTTGATCATTGATGGAATGGCAAATAGTTGTGGGGAGTACAGTAATGTGGTGTGAGCCAAAAGCAGGATGCGATTATGCGATTTAAAGCGCATGCTTAAGAGTGACCGTCAGTGGAAGCGTGCCAGACCGTTTCTTTTTTTTTTGCGATTGGGTTTCGCAAGGATATTATGATAAGTAGTTTTGTTTGGTATGTGGTGCAGTAGTTAAATGTGTAATGGTATGTAATGAGATGAGTTCTCATGGTTGATTAAATTGTAAATGATGGCTAGTGTTGACTCAGCATTATTAAATGCACTTGAAGAGAGATGACTTCAGGTCTGGTCTGAATTAACTGCATGGTTTGAGTTTTTCAGTCAAAACATTTGTCAATTAAAGGAATTTTATGATGTAATAGCTCTAAATGCATGAGTAAATGATGATTAGTTATAAAGAAATGGTTCTAGTTGACATGTGTGACGCCAATGCCAGATTGATTTAATTCAACCACAACAGCAAAAGCATTGCTGGTGAAATGTGTAAATGCACAGATGTGGTGCATTCTTTTTAATTTTGGATTCATCCATAATTCATATTTAATTTGACAAATTGATCTATCGTGATCTGTAAATAGCTGAGAATAAGACATATTGATGTCTGGCTTGTGTGAACGCAAGTGAGTAGTCAATAAGTGAGTTGTTCCTTAAC
>JAQIXW010004039.1:0-12188 GCA_034700685.1 Willowsia buskii
TGTTAAGTTTGAGAATAAATCATAGAGATTGATTCACTGCTTGTGATCAACTCAAATCAAGCACATCTAGTTCAACAGTTTTTTATCTCTTTTCGGAAGTGAGATTTTTCTCATCTGATTCTACTCAATATTTTCCAGTCAGGATATGTAATCTTTAACGGCATTTAACTACACCAATTTAACAGAAGAAACTTAAATCGATTGAAAATTTTGCTATATAGTGCATAACCGTATTTATAATTGCTACAAATAATGACAATAATAATTACATAATGATTATTCCAAAATTATGAGTAATTCTTAAATTAAAATCTCCTTCTGAAGCATTTATCTCGAACAGAAAGCACAATTTTCCCGAATTTTTGGCTTTGTGGTTTCCAATTTTCTAACACAGCTTACCATTCATTTTTTCAACCTCTCATGAATCACCATTTTTTCTGGCTATGTAACGAGAGAAGGTTCCATTGACACAATATTTATCTCCTTTCACCATCTGCCACCCAGTATCCCATTTCAATTCACACACACAGCCCCACCATCCACCAATAATAACTAGTGTGTAGAGTACACATGTAGCAATATCTTTAATTGGGAAAATCTCTTCAAATTCATAGGACAAGAGACATATATTTATTTTCTTTACCGATATGACATGGTACCATACTGCTCACTACTCATTTCCTGTCTAAATACACACATGGCTTTTATTGCTTTTTCTCATTGGTTCTCTACACGATTATTATTATTATGATTACATCGCCCCTACTTATAACTGTCATGTTTTCCCCATACGTGGTATCACCCTCACACAACACATGTGTGTGGAGTAGAGTGCTAAAAATAATTAGTGAAACAAGTCACGCCACACCATTATCCCTGCCAAAATACAAGAGAAAAAAATAGATGTGGAGAAAGCAGTGAAAGCTCTTGATATTATCATCAGAGCAGCTGCTGCTGTTGCACATTTCCCGTTTTCTCGCTTTTTCTCTCTGAAAAAAATTCTTTTTATTGCGTTTTCTCCACCAAGAGAAAAACTTTTTTCTCTGTACAGCTTTCTCTCTCGACTTTCTCCAAATGAGAAAGACCAGAAAACATGACGATTCTTGACTGGATAATAATAACAACCAGATATTCTACCACACATGTTCACATATGCTATCAGAGAGAGAGTGTAGAGAAGTGCCAATTGTCAACAGAATCATCTCATGATACCATAATCATTTCCTTATTTTTCGGTGCTCCACAACTGCATAGATGAGAACATGGCTTATTTCCTGTTTCTTTGGCCATTAAGGATATCATTCTGTGATAAAAAAAAGAGTTGGCTTCTTCTTTACTCGTCTGTCATTACATAGTCATATACCGTAAACACTCAAATAGTAGGTGTTACCAAATTTTAGACTCACCCTTAATTAGTAACCCCGGCTTCGTGAGTACAAAGCTTTAAAGCTTCCCCGAAAACTTAACCTCAAATAAACGCCCCGGTCATTTGAGACCCTGCTCTTATTTGGAAACTTACGGTATTTCATTTGATGTGTGCCGCTATCCAGAAATTTGTTGACCCGAGTTCCCTAAAAATATATCTAATAATTTGCATTGTGGTCTGGTCTCTAGTCTCTAGTTTCTAGACTGTCTGAAAACCAGTATTTTTGATGGGATGCAGTAGCCGAGAACAGATTACAATTTTTTTATGCAGAATTTTTCTCTAAAAATACATACACGAAGATATTCTCTCTCTAGTAGAGAAACTGCAGTGTTGTGTGCGGTGCCAGTGATAAAAAGTAATGTAACTGCGAATGCTAATTGCTCCGACCAATTCACCTAATGAATATGGATGAAAGCGGGCAGATGGTGGCATTAATTTCTCCCTCTTCTCTCTAGTCTCCTTCTTTCCTTCGCATCCTGGCTTGCTCTTCCTACTACTGCACCTATCCACCAAAAAAAGAGAGAGAAAAGTAGAAACAAAACTGGAGATAAAAACGAACCGAAAAAAATTAAAAATTCTCTCTGTCTCGTGGATTGGATCCTCTGTGCCGGAATGTGCGTATGTGTAGGTGTTTTCCTTCCTGCACACTTCCATGGAATGCGAGAAGCAATACCGAAAAATAAATACCTGGACAGAAAAAAAAACAGATCGCAAGAGAGTTCACATTCTCACGTAAGAGCTGAAAAAGCAGGAAATGAAATGAATGAAAATTTTAACAAAAAAATTATGGACCAGACGACCTAAAATATTCGATGGTTTTATGCACTCAACGACCACAATAAACGCCAGCCCAGACCAGACCAGGGTCGGGGTCGATTCCAGAAAAAAAATTGGTTTCATGAAAATACTCAAAAATAGGTAGTAACATCGTATACGTGCTTTTATTTATGTAACTTATCATACACATATTTGTACAAATATTTTTAACAAAAAACTCTATCCACTGTAGTATCTAAATCGTACAAAATTGTATAGAAGCTTATCAATAGTAATACAGTGTCTTATCTTGCGAGGCTTATCACGATACAATATTTATTTAGTAGTATAATCATAATATCGACTTAGGTTACTCCCGCATTGCAGTAGAAATCAACTCATCACCAGTACATACGTATAATCATATATGTAAATTCCTAATAAGCACTTATCCTCCTCCTCTTATCATTAATAATTAATAATACATTTATAATCCTCTCCCCCTCTACCTAACCAAAAGATAGAAACAAAAGAGCACCAAAGTTAACGCAACAATTTTCAAGATCTCTTGGGACATAATTATCCTCCGTACAAAATCCTGTCTCAAGTTCCCCCTCAAAATGTGATCCTCTTCTCTGGCGTTAATACACCTGTTAAAATACCGGCTCTATTTACAAGAATGAATCTCCACGGTGAACTCTAAAAATAATAAGTAGTGATTTTCTGTTAGTTAAAAACGCATTTAGATAAGCCTCATTAAAAATAGATAAAAATATATATTTATTTTTTGGAAGACAACATACATTTCAACTCTGTTTTCTCTTCTGCTTACCTGCTGTTGTATTGGTGGGTGAAGAACTCATTCTGCCTTAGATCCTGGATGCGGACAAAGACATGATGAGCATGAAGCCTGAGCTCCATACACCGGCTGCATAAATCATAATCCGGGCATTGCAAACATTTATAGCGGATGTTGCGGATGGGTTTACGACGACAACCGTCACATGTCACGGTGGTGAACACGACTGTAGAGCCTGGAAAATTTTGACAAAAATTTAGAGATGAATATGCATTCATGATTAAAGGACAAGAGATGAGAGGCTTTCGTAATGGTAATCTTTATGGAAACAGGAATATTTTTGGGGAAAACCATCAAAAATTAAATTTGCCGCGAAAAAAATAAAAAATAAATAAAATGCCTCCATTTTATAAATAAATGAATTTTTAGAACCATTAAGTAAAATGTTTTTGGAGGGAAATTTGAAATTGGATAGTTTAAAAGCAGTCGGGCTCTCATCTCTCATGGAAATATGATTCTGGATGAGCTCAACTTACTGAGTTCTGGATCATGAGGGGAAGTCGTGCCGAAAAGATCGACTTCCTCGTAAACCTCATCCTCCAGAGATGGAACAATGCTTGGAGGCATTGCTGCTGCAGCAGCTACTCCAATAGTCTGAGTATCTTCAGCTTGTTGATGTTTCCACACAGCAACTTTGATACTTATCTTGGTCCTCGCTTGGAGGTAGACATTTGCCTTGTGGAACTCACAGTATTCTTTGAGGGATTCGACGGATATGCGGAAGCTGTTGATATTATTCATCTTTTTGAACTTCCGGTACGACTGCACAAATCCGCACCATTCCAAACTCGCTTCCTGAAATGGAAACAGTGATTCGGTTAATTAGAGAGGGAATGGAGGAGGAGGATGATGGCTTATCTTTTGAAAAAATTAAACTAGGAGGTTACCTTCGTTTGTGACTCGATCCGATACTTTACCCGGTAATTTTTCAAATCCTCCAAGCCCGAGTTTTTGAGCATGAAGCAGGTGAAGGTAATGTGACCATCCATAGAGACCATTGAGCGGAGGAGAATAGGCGCCTCCAGGGAGGTGATGATGAGGGGATCAAAGTGGACCTCATCTTCACTCAGAGGAAATCCCCAGACGTTGAGCCAGATCCGGAATGTAGAGGAGTTCAGTTTTTTCACAGGGTGGACATCCTCCAGGTGCTTGAGGACGGAGGCGTCGTTTACAGAAGTGCGACAGTCTTTCCAGCCGAGGAATTTGAAGCAAAAGTTGATTGGGCTAAAAAAAAATAGTTAAATTTACAATTAATTTTCAGCTAATTTTTTAAATTGACAATTAAAATTGAATGGAATGCATGCAACTTACTGGTACCCACAAACTTCCAAATGATTCTTCAGTTTCTCCACAGTTGTCAGCACCCCACAGCCTTCACTCTTGTTTGGACAGCGAACGTCCACACTTTTGCAGATATTCTCGAGCGCCACATTTCGAATTTTGGTGCCAGCGAGGGGCACTCGACACTCCCCGCATTGGACTAATCTCTCAATACACTGGTTACACACAATGTGACCATTCTGGCACTGGTAAATGGGCGACACAAGGGTCTCGTAGCAGACGGGACAGTCCAGATAACTTTTTGCGGCGACTAAGACAGTTTCCGCAGTTTTATGATTAATTCCAAATTCAAGAGATTCCTTGTCCTCCAGTGCCATTTCTTGTTGGATTTTTAAGAGGGCGAGATTAGTAGTGGGGGAGTTGTTGACGCCTCCGTTGTTCAGGGTGGTGGAGGCGGGGGAGGAGGTGAGCGTTGTTTTGGGGGAACTCATTGTTATAACGTCTTCTCATTGATTTAATTACGAATATTAACTGTTTGCCGAAGAATAATTAGTTAATGGAGATTTATGTAATTAATTATTTAAGAAGAGAGGTTTGCGTGTGAACGTTTGAAGTGGTAGTCAAGTAATGTTGGAAGAATGCAACAAGTAAACTGCTTATATATTCAGCATTTACACGAAACGAACAAACAGAAAGAAAGAAAAACAAGCGAACATCTGATCCCCGGATGATCTCACGTTAGCAAAAGCGAGAATAAAAGGTTGTCCATGCACAAAACACAAAGCAAAAAACATCATATCATATCATACCTCAAACTCATGTAAAAAACGTACGGAATGATATGGGGTCATTCATGCCACATAAAACTGATCTTTTATTGATCTCAAGAAAAAAATGTGTGTACCCCAAACTTGTATGTATCCTCGTAAGAAAAAAATAATAATTTTAAATAAATTTTTGAATTGTTGATAATTTTATTGGAAATATTGAAGCATTAAGTGACGAGTCGACGAGTGACTAGACCCTGTATTTTGAGGCAGATAAAAAACAAAATATTGCGAATAAACACAAAACTTGTTTACATACATTTTTAGCTTTTCGTCCAGCAGAGAAGAAGATGCATCAAAACAACCAGTTTTTGATCATTCGTAAAATAATGTATTTTAGAATAGCTATGATAATTTCTTTTAAAAAATATACTATTATGATAGGTTAGGACTGCAAATTACTTGCGTAATACTTGCAATCATGTATGAATTGTATTGCAATTTGCAATCTAATCCCATCCTTTAATGAGCAGGCAGTGCAACATACAATCAAAATGCTAAATTTACTCACACTAAATTATATACTTACATACTTACATGTGCAAATGCAAATTCCAGCATCAGACTTGGCATTTTTTGGCATACAATTCAATATATTGTTTTGCTTTGCTAATTTCAGTATTTGCCAATATTTGCCCAAAAAGTGGTCTGGTATCTGTGGTTGGATTTATCTCTTTTTGCCTTGAAACTTGTTTGCAGTATAAATACATAAAAGTATCATGCAAAGTCATCTATTTGTTGCATAATGCACGTTTAGTTGGTATACAATACTTTTTAAAAAAGAAAAGCAATGAATCATTCAGGTACTGTTCGCATGATTTATTTAGTACACTCACATATCACATACAACCAGCCATGCATTATGCAATGAAAATGTGTGAATAAAACATTAAACCTCTGCACCGTACCAAAAATGTTTTTTTGCTAAAAAAATGAGAACTTGAATCCAGCTTTGGTGAGAAGCTGTACTTCATGTAATCTCTCTAAGTATATGCATCTGATTTGAATTTGTTTTTGAAACTTTTGGAATATCTGATGATATAATAACGGTATAAGCAAAACATTATGCATCCAGTGCATGCGGACATGAACATCATGCACTTTTTAGTGTGTGATTATGTGAATGTGACATCATTTCTCATTTACTCATTGGTTTTAACTTTAAGAATAGAAACGCAACAAATCCACATGCTTTTCACCTTCTGCTCCTGAAATCCGAAATTAATCCTTATTAAGCTAATGGACCTACGAGCGATAATACATCGACTAATTTAATATAATTTTAGATGACGTTTAAATGAGTAATAGATAAATACAATAAATTGAACTGATCATATTTGCCGATCAAAAATTAATCTTGTTTTCATTTTCTTCACTTGTACTTTGTCCTCCTCCCCATATAGAAGAAAATTCCACAACAAAAACAATAACAAATGGTTCTTCTCCATCTTTCCTTGACATCTTATAAATTCGTGTTGAGTAAGAAAGAGCTTAAAAGAAAATGTAAGCACGTCATGTTCATCATGTATAAAGTGTCAACAAAAGTGTGGCTTGGCTATAAAAATGTCGGTGAATGGACATGTCATCAAAACAAATGATGACGATAAGACGATGGAAGATTCTTGAGAAGAAAAATGCACACTCCAGTAGTAGCAGCTTGAGCGTCTTCTCTAGACGGCATGTTTTCTCAAGGAAAAATCCTGGACACGCGACTCTCTCGTGAAATTCTATCATTTTGTTTATGCGTGTACCAAACACAACGCTTGATTGAGATGTTGACTTCTGATATTTTTATTAGTCATATTTTTCTTCATGATTGATGATACAAAATAGTAAATAAAAAATATGTTGTGGAGATCTCCACATATATCGCTAATCCTACAAGCTAATCTTATAGCTTATCTTTAATCTATTTTTAAAGAAAGGGTTAAAGAGTACACAATGGAATGTGTTTACACTTGTTTTCTTGCATTTTTAATTTAATTATTGGCCTAATGGGGCATGCTGAGAAAATGTTACAAAAATGTTTTAAATTGCGACAAAATGTGAAGAGGTCAACATGTCAGCAGACAGGCGCCACATCTTAAGAATAATTAAATGTAGGACGATCTCCCTTTCAGCATCCTGTTAAAAAGCAAGGAAATGAAAAGAGTCTTTCTTGTAATCTGAAGCAGGTCAAGGAACTGCATTTTATGCATTCATAAGTGATAATTGATAATTATTTATTTTTCAGTACCTCGAGCGATGCTTCCAGTTAAAAAGTTGAGAATGATCTGGATTATGAATGCGAGCAAAGACATGATGCATGTGGGTGTCTCCTCGGTCCATGCAAATTTTACAGAGATCGTAGTCAATGCATTGTAAGCACTTATATCGAATTTTGATTAACGGTCTTTGACCACATCCGTTGCAGTAGACATCTGCAAAAACTATTTGGTTCTGGTCATCCTCCTCAGCACTGGAAGCTCCATTGGGGTGACCATCGGAAAGACATTGGGGTCTAGGTTGACCGGATGTGGCATCTTCAAAAATAATTAAAAAATCTCACCTGCAATTAACTTTTTCCACCTGTAAAATCAATTATTATTTCTTACGCGTAATAAATGTAGTCAGTTCCGGTATATCCGCGTAGCTCATCTGCTTATCTGACATTAATAACCTTTCATTGCAGCTTATCTTCACGCTAATTTGCAGGTCCCCGCTCGCATTTCCGAAGGAATTCAAAACGCAGATGGGAATCCGCAGGGCATAGCTTTCGAGCTCCTTGTCAATATCCTTGAATGTGAGCACGGGTGCGTTCCATGTCATCTTTGGTGTCTTTTTAAAAATAAATAATTTTTTAACTCTTTATTTTTAATTGGGATTTTTTTGACATGCATTGGCCACATGAGTACCTACCAGCATTTCCTCCCGACCATCGTCAACATATTTACTGCTTGTATTTTTATTCTGCCCTTTGATCCGATACTGGATGACCGCTCTGCTATTCCTCTCATTAGAGGTTGTTCTCTTGACGTCAATTAACTTCTGGTCATTTACTAAAGTCGTGTCTGTGGTCATGCACAAACAGATCCAGGCAGCGTTTCTGGTGAGAGCGCTAATTTGACAGAGGAAAAGAAGCAGAGTTCCGTCATGTTCTGAAGAAGAAGAGTGGCTTTTGATTTGGACCAGGTGGGGAGTCCAAATGGAGACTTGCCCTTTGTCCAGTTTGGAAGCTTGGGAGAGGAGACTTTTGTAGTTGAGGTGGACCCAATTAGGATTTGAAGTTGGCTCCAAATTGGTTTGGTTAATCTGAGGGTGGGAAACTTTTAAATGGGTGATGAGGGCCTGGCTAAAGTGGTCGTTTTGCAGGGAACTGGCGGCGTTGTAGGGACAGCTTTCGAAGCCGATTAATTTACAGAAATAGAAGGGCCTGGAATTTAAAAAAAGGGTTAACTGCAAAAAATGTAGTTTAAAATTTGTGTAGAATATTTTTGTAATGTTTTTTTTATAGTTTTTTACTCGAATTTGCAGTAGAGCAGATGCGGTGAGATTTCTGCTCTTCCTAGAATCCTCTCACAGCCGAGCTCTTTATTCGGGCATCCGAATTTTGTGGAGTCCAGGATTTGTTCCAAAGTCCGATTTCGGATTCGCTCAAAACCTAAAATCACTCTACACTGGGGGCACACTTTTAGGCGGCTACTGCACTGGGAACAGAATGTGTGCCCGTTTTTGCATTGGTAGACTTTGGACTCGGGGATTTCGAAGCAGATTGGGCATTTTAGGTGGTCCATGAATGAGCTCATTTTGGCAATTAGTTCATTAATTAAGTTAATTTGTAAGATTTGTGGGTGTGCCATGCAACATGGGTTATAAAAAACTGAATGAAAACGTTGAAAAAAATATGAGCATAGATTTTAGAGTACAATTTCACGGAAGTTTGCTTTGCTGTTTGCACCACACAGAACACGGAAACAGGAAAAATGATGATTTCAGTCAATTCATCAGAATAAAATAGAATGCAAAAATTATGAACAAACAATTTATGTAAACCTGCCCTAACGTTGACGCTCTCAATGTCAAGCTACACCAAACAATAAATGATAACTCAAAATCACAAAGCAGTTTTCTTTCAAGCTTTTACATGAACAAAGCATTATAAAAAGCATTATCATCGCTTATCATCATTTTGTTGAGCAGAGAGCGGCATGTGCATTTTCACACAAAGGATTTAAGGATTGATAATTTATTACTATTCAGATAAAAGAACCAACACATGTTTGTTGATTTGCTTTAATTTTAATTTGTTTGTCTTTTAATTTTCTAAGCTAATTTTTTAAAATTGCAAACTGCAGTGCAGTGTAGTTTGGAGAATGAGCTTTTGTGTAATTACAACGATGTCTACATTTTCTTCAAGACAACGGGCATTTATTTTATAGCAGATTTTGGGTTTCTAGTTTCAAATGGTGCAAAATGATCTCGAGTAAACGTATGTCAACTTTATGATGATTGCCAACATAAACTTTAAATAAAGCACGAGTAAATTATTTGATTAAGACTTAACTAATATGTGCGTATTTTTTATTGACGCAGGTAAACTAATACCTACTTAATCCGGTGAAAATTATCTCATCATCCAATTTTGAATTTTTGTCAGTCAAAAAGCCAAGTATAATGACAGAGCTTAAAAGACTTAAAAATTTGATAAAAATGATATAAATTTTTAGTGAAGCTCTCCAGCAGAGCATTCGAATGCGACAGCAGCCAACGGCTGTAATCCCGGCTTTGCAATCCTCACCGTCAAATGCTCCCCATGACTGTTCCCGCGTTCGATACAATTCCTGCAAAAATAAGTAGCCTGATTCTCCGATGGGCACTGGAGACATTGGTAAATCACGTCGCCATAGAGAGGTCGACTGCAATGGTTGCAGGTGGCGTCGAGGGAATAATAATTTGCGAATTCTTCCTGGCTATATTGGTATTCCGTTTTTGGATATGAATATGATCTCATCTGAGAATCTGAATCGAGTTGATCTTCAGATTGCAAAATAAATGCAGTTTCGTCTTGTCCAGGAATTTTCGCAAAAATTTTCCTCTTTTCTGAAGGCTCGTCCAAGTCTGGAGACAAAAATGGGGAGACATGATCCTCCGAATATTTCCACACCCACACTCTAACTTTTAGTTTGGAGGAGCTCTCATGATCTTCGATGGCTTTTGTCGGCTGGAGAAACTCCTGGAGTGAGGATGAAGGAATGCGGAAGGTGTTCAGGTTTGTGACAGGTTGAAAGGATGCATCTTCATGGGTGGTCTCTTCCCATTCATTGAAGATCAGCCGACCTGTCCATTCCAGACGAGCCACTTGGGACTCACTCTCGATCTGGAATTTGATCCGGTACTTTTTCCAGTCGGAGTCGGGGTTATCAAAGGTCGGGAGGAGATGGCCGGATAAGTGGAATATATTTTGGGGCGATTTGAAACATTTGAGGAGGACATGAGGGAATTCGTCTTGTTCACTGTTTATTTTTATGATGATTGGAGTCCACACTATTCCTTGAGGTTCGGAGGAGTTCTGGAGGTGGCGAGAGGACGCCACCAGTTTTAAGATAACCTTGTGGTCATCGAGTTTCCAAATTTGGTGATGTTCGGAAAGATGGGGGAGGAGAGAGGATCGGGTGGAGCGTTCCGAACAGTTCGTGAAGCCGAGGTATTTGGAACAGAAGGGAACTCCACTAAAATGCATGAATAAAATTTAAGAAAAATTAAAATTTTCGAGTGTGGGAATTTAAAAAATTTTTATTGGTAATATTGAACAATTATTCATTTTACAATTAAAGTTATTGCCTTTTCCATAAAAACATATCTTTCTTGATTGATTTATGAAGTTTTCGTGAAAATTACATGGGAAAATTATTCATTTTTTCATTACGAAAAAAATTTCCCTAAATTTTTTACCGAAATTGGCACACTTCCAAATGCCCCCTCAAGTATTCCCCAGAATGGAGCACCACTGGACACCCTCTCTGTGGACACCTGATTCCAGGACCTGAACTCTGGATGTTCTGGACGTTCTGGAATAGCCGCTGTTCCAAAGCGATGTTCCTTATCTTAGTGCCCTCCAAAGGATCCATACACGTTGGCTCCGTGCAGTAGTCTAGCCGCTCAATACAAACGTTGCAAATTGGATGGCCATTTTCGCATTGATAAATTGGTGGACTCAGAATGTTACTGCAGTGTGGAGTCGGGCATTGCATCTGTGTGGGCGTGGCTGTAGATATTGGTTGTTGATAAGAAGGATTAAGAATAGCTGGATTGAATCCAATTGGTGGGTACAAGTTGCCCCCTCCCCCTCCATTAGGGGGAGGGACAGTGGGACGAGCGGGATACACAAAACCTGGTCCTGTTCCTCCTGGGAAGGTGGGTACTTCAGGTGCTGGTTGCTCAGGTATATGACCAGCCACTGGATTGAATGCTGGCCAGCCAGCGCCTCCTGCCCCACCTCCTTCTGGGAAGGGTGCTGCTACAGGTGCTTGATGCTCGGGTATGTGACCTGCTACAGGATTGAATGCTGGCCAGCCAGCGCCTTGACCAAAGTTCAGCATTCCTCCTCTGCGTTTCGATTGTTCCTCCGACTCTTCCATGTTCCCTCCTTAAATTAAACGTTTTCTACGCTCGATTTTTAATGAATTTTGCTCTGTTATCTTTTACGGTACTACATCTTACCAATCTGTTATGGATAATACACTCTTAAGCTTTATTGTCTACTAGACGGCAGCAAAATCAGGCAAAAGAAATAATTTCTCCGGTTGAACCATGAAATTCTTTTTTTTTATTTTGCTTATAATTAATTTAAAACTTACCACTTAATTCTCCAAGCTTCTCAAGAGACAGTTCATAAACTATTGTACTTACTATAACTATTAAAGATAGATACCACTTACACACAAAATATTAATATTGTGTCGAACAGTCATACTATTTAGAAGATGAGCTCATAAATCTGACTCATTAATTGCAGAAAAACAACAGTTATCAGTGTATCAGATAACGAGAGAGATATTTC
>JAQIXW010004040.1:0-12188 GCA_034700685.1 Willowsia buskii
ATAATTGTATGTTTCAATTATATAGCAAATCAGGTAAAAATAATCACATTTATCATTTCAATAAAACATTTAATTGCGCAATAGGCGACCAATTTGATTAAGTCGATTAGGTGTAGCACTCGCAGCGCATACAGATAACGGTGATTTATGTGAATTGGGGATTTGATAGTTGAAAATGCGTTCTCTATGTTACCAATTTTTTGATGCATTTAAACATCGTAAAATATGTTTCCAAAATTTCCTTGGATTATGTATCACCAAGATAGTGAGATTCCTTTTTCTGAGGCAAATGCTAAATGAAATTATTAACTTTGGAAGTTTGTAAACTCCAAACCTAACCAGAGATTCGATCGTATGCTCGCTTGGAAAATTCAACTCAAAAGTGAGTTTCAAATCATTGAAATAAGGAGTTGGAGGAACGGAGGGCATGGATGACATATTGGAAACGATACAATTAATTCATTGAGCAATGACTCCCTTTGCAGAAATTGGAGTAGCAGCGATGCCAAATATGTTCCTTTGCCTGCTTCATAGGCTACGCCATAGTTATATGGTTTTGTCAGTTAGTTGCTGAGTCGATATCAAGTAACGTTTAATTACAAGTCGATCCCTATCAAACCCTATGTAACGGCAGATGTGATGGCCACTCGATTAAGTAAGCTACCTTTTCTGTTTAAACACAAATAAGAAATATCACCATGAATTGTGCAACAAATTGGAACATATTTGAAAAATTTTATATATGATATTTAGTTAAAATTTTGAGATTACATCGATGGATTAAAAATTTTTCTCAAATGCATACCAGTGAGAATGATGAAAATGAGACGCGGAATATTGCGTTCGCGTTGCATGGAAATTCGTCGCGCCCCACGGTGGTCTGGATCTCGAAATCAGCCGCTCATTTAAATACATTGAAATAAAGTCATGCAATCTCCATATACCTGAAAGATGCATATTTTAATTTTGAATTGAATGGTACTACCCTCAAAGCGTGAAAGTTGCATCTTTGGATGTTATGGCCAGTTAAAAATTGGCAATAGTGGAGGAGAGTTTGGTTGTTTGAATGAAGTTCCACTTGAACTTGAATATATTTCTATAATCCCCTTTTTAGCATCTATGTATAAACAAAACGTAAAACCTTTAATTTCAACATGTTTACCAATTTGTTCTTGTTGATGAGTTGAGGTAAGTCAGATCATCCCTGAAGAAACTTTACGGAGTCACAAAACAACGTCGGAATGCTAACCACCAGTTATCAACTTGAACGTCACCACATATCTTTTTCAAGTTTGTTTAGTTTGTTAACAACTATGTCGGAGTTAGTCCTAAGTTTTACTATTAGGTAAGTATAAATATTTGCATGTTGAGACCTACAACCCGTCGAGAGATATGTTCTCATTTGATTTAAAATATGATTGGAAAACGAACATTATTTTACTTAGACGTCGTCCTGTGTATTTTTCATGTTTCTGTTGTTCAAGCTAGCAAACAGGTAATAACTGGTGGCACAATCTGATCGATGCAAACATAAAAATATTGAATACTTCGACTCGACTCGTCCAGAAAATGCTTGCTTTATTGTAAGATTGGAAAACTTCCAATTTTTACAAATTACCTCAATTCATTGGGTGATTACTCCCACCGCAGCAATTGGTTTAGCAGACATGCCAAATATGCAACTTTGCCAGCTTCGCAGATAACACCATAGTTAAGTCAGTCAGTTGCTTAGTAGCTATGAAATAACGTTTATTTGTAAGTCGATCCCTATGATACCTTATGTAACAGCTGATGTGGAATCAAATCTATTAGGCAAGTAAGAATAAGATAATCGATAGGCATGCAATTTTTCTTCCCTATATTCTGACGAGGTAATTCCTATATTTTGCATGAAAACTTCATAAAGTCAATAATTATGCTGTTTATGAAGAAATATACGTTTTTATGGAAAAGTGAATAGGTTGACATGCTGAATATTTTTTCATATCACATAGAATCTGAGTAATGTTTCTGTGCATATACTCTTATTTGTGTACGATATATGATCATACGTATTTACTACATCCATGTTGGGAAACAGGCAACATAAATACATAAATCTTTTTCAAAATTTGCTTTAAGTTAAAGTATTTCATCTTTTAACTTGACATAGCCCACAGCAAAAATGGCTAACTCTAGTTCAAATATTTATATATTTGAAGAGTCCGTCAAGAATGAAGTCGAAATGCGTCGTATTTGTTATCGTGATTCTGATTGTGCTTCCTATGTTACATGTACATGTTCTGAATTTTTAAAACATACATCTGTATGCGTTGTATTAGAGTTAACTTAACTTGACAAGTACACGCTGTCACTGAAATCATAAGTACAGGCGGTTAAGGGAAATCGTCGCCCGAGAAAATCGACAAAACCACTTTGCTTGGGATAGTTTTTTATTGTTATTATTACTCAATTGTTTATTTTCCAATAAAAAACTGATCACTTTCCCATAAAAAGCATGCCTTTCTTTTCTTCATAAACAGCGTAATTATTGACTTTATGAAGTGTTCGTGAAACAAATTTGTCACAGGTGGGGAGAGTCTAGCTTTGACAATATCTTTAAAAACTTAAATATTTTTTAACAATTCAATTCATCAGTTCAAAGTATTATTTCCTGTGTATAGATACACGTTATCATACCTATATTTTCCGTCCTGATAAGTAATTTTTGTTTCCTCACATGATTCGTTGGATTTTTCTGGTGACAGAGACAGAATGAATAGAATAGAAATAAGGTGTTGATGTGGATTTGTAATGAATTCGTGCCGTTCGAAATAACCTATTTTATAAAAACATTTTAATACACTTAGGTCGTTTACACGTCGTGTTCTGGCATAAGCTTGAATGTGAAGTATACTATGCAATAAGGTCTGTTATTAAGAAAATAATTCAAATGTGGACTATTGATGGTAGGTAAGAGCTTAAGTTAAAGTTTAAGGTAAGAGAGTAATGCAAATTTCATCGAATATTACAATATGTGAATAAGTCATTAGACTTGTTTTTAGTGAAGAACTAATGTTTTTTAAACAGCACGTGTATTAACGAACTTCGTTTAATTATTATTTGAATTGATCAGCTTAGTTTATTCTCTTACTTAAAATATTCACTCAATATATTCGATGAGTAAAAATGTTAGAATGGTTCATTTTAAAGCAGAATCTACGTAGTAAGTTAGAGGATGATTTACAGCATTCTCCACATTGCTTATATTTGATTGCCATTCCGATTTGGTCAAATTCGTAACTTGTTCAAGTTCATCAGCAATTTTCACTTCTTACTCATTCTCAGATTTAAATATTTATCCGCAAAGCGAACGTCAATATTTGATATTACAATATTGTAACACCTTTCAACCGCAATCCAACAGAACTGAATAATATAAATTACGAAAAGGCAAATGGTTTCACAACGCTTTTCTTAGAGTTCATTGGCCTAAAAGCATTTTGCTAGAAAGGCTTATGATAAACCTGCCTTAAACCGGTTCGTAATCACGCAATTTTTAGAAAGCAAATTGGTAAAGCAAGCGGAATAGGAATTTCCAAGCCATTCAGCAGAAGAAGAATAAGTTTGAAACATAATCTCCAATTCAACGAAGAAAATCCCTTGCCCGAACTGTCCATCGATCAATTTTTAATAAGTTCAAATTTATATTCTTAATTAGGTACCTTTCTCCAAATACATCATTACTGGACTTCACTACCTTTATCTAAGTATGGCATTTCTGAGTACCAATTAAACTCGTCTACCTTGTCGTTGACCAACACAACACTACAAATCCTTTGAATTGTGTAAGGCAAGTAAAATATTAAAAAATTTTAACGACGTTTGAGCATACAAAAAAACTTATGTAATATTTTTCCTAGATTCCAGTAGGCATTAGTCTGAAGTTTTTTATTTATTTTGGATGTCACTTTTATTGGAGTGCCATACACTCAAACGACCCTCCTCCAAATTTGATACGCAGTGGAACAGTTGAGCTGGAAGAGAACGAGATCTATTTTTTTTTTATTTAAACTCTTATTTTGATAATTATTTCCTGTACAAATTAATAATTTTATCCGAGCTAAGAAATGGAATGCAACTTTTATAGTTAGAACACAAACATGTTTTTTACATATGATAACTGTATAAAATGCTTTACATGATAACAATTATCACCAATCACTATAACTAACGCTAAATTCTCTTTACAAGCAAATAACTAAGCATGAGTGAGCTCTCAGGAAATTATCGAAATCCTTTTCTCCCTCTAATTTACATAATATTGACTACGACACACACAACCTCTCTGACAGGATATCGTAATGTTTTTGATATATGTCATTGTTAAAGTTGAACTTCGGACCGACGGTAAAACTCTCCAAAGTTGAAACTTCAAGAAACTAAGCATTTTTGAAATTTATAATAATCCTTTTCGCTTGGCACCATAACCACAAAAATGGATAAATAGTAGTTTGCTAAATGCACTTAAAATATTTGAATGGTATTGATTACAAGAATATTTATCCACAAACGCTCCATACTGTCAGGCATCTATGCATCTATGCATCTAGGCATCTAATGGAGGCATCTTATTTCTTTTTATCACCTGGACATTTTGTTCTACAAAGCAAAGCAGCATTGATTGTCAGATTGTTTTTAGACTACGACTCAATCTTTTATGTAGGCATATCAAACACCACTCTTCCAAAGGGAAAGAGAAGAGTCGTTCAAGCAAGCTTGTGCATTTTATAATTGCCAAAAACATACGACTAGTGATAAACACGTTCCTTTAACTGTATTATTTGATCATTTATCTTCTGATTGACGGAGACAAATTATGTAAAAGCATACAGCTCAACGTTGCGTTGATTGAATATGAAACATTGATCGTCATTGATGGAGTTTGTTGGAATTTGGAAGTTTTCTATATCCATAGCTAGAATCTTAAAATTATTTGTTATCTTAACGTCATATATTATTAAATATAATAAAAACAAGGTTAGCATTAATGAAGATGGCAAAAGGTTTATTTAGTCTTTTTGTGTAAAAATTAAGTTCATGCTAATACTTTTCATGGAAGGGTGAATTCATTCCTGGAATAACAATAAAGGGTAATTATTATGGAAACCGTGCATATTCCTTTACATATTCCCATTCACCTAGAGGTAGTCCTAAGTCCTATATTGTTCCTTTAACTGTATCATTGGATGATTTATTTTTTATTGAAAAAGAAAAATTACTCAAAAAGGCAAAACTCAACGTTGCGTTGACGTTGATTGAATAAGAAACATTGATCATCATTGACGGAACTTGTTGAAATTTTGAAATCCTATACGGAAATCAGAAAATCAGAGAATTTGAATATGTAAGTCATTTAAGAATGACAAGCAGAGATTGGCCTCATCATAAACACAAGCTATCATCCTTCAAATTTTATTGCATGATTACCATTTTATCATTTAGAAGGCAAAAGGAGTATATACTGGCTGGATGACATCAAATCATCACTGCAACTGATTGCTCTCTCCAAATCACACGTAAGAAGCAGGTTAAAAAGATTATTTTTTTAAAGATTTGCGTGTCAGTACTTATGATGTATGTATTAATTATTTTAGCATCGTTTATTTATAAAAATACAAATAAAACCCTCATCAAGCTATATCAGATAAGATTTTGGTTTCATAATATGTTGCAAAAAATATTTGAGTGATTCATATACTTCCATGTAAGTAATTTGTTTTCTCAGCTTGTTATTGGCAACATTTGGAGGGACCACAGAAACATCTACTTAAGATTATTCCTGGATAACTTGCGCTAACTGCTCCAACAGTACAAAAGGGTGCATTATTTTTCGGCTTCAGATTTCGATTCAGAAAAATATTCAAGGTGATTTAAATCGTTGCATTGGAAGTATTTGCTAATATATAGTCAAATCTAGATTATGAGTAGATCTTCGCAACTCTAAACTGAAATTACCAATAAGCTATGCGGTTATCGAATCAATTTTGTCCGTATATAATTAAGTTTCATTATCTGAATATTTTAATCATCTATCCTTCATAGTTTATTTACTGCTGTGCAGTTTAAAGAATTCATACGACTTTTGAAAATTCGTAGATAAAGTAAAAACAATACGTTCGGTTACATTTCTTCAAGATAATTACGAGATAATTTAAATGTTATGACAACGATTAATGATAATATTTCTACGGACATTATGGAAACCTGACACCATCAATGGTCAATTTGACAAACTAAATTCATATTACAGTAAATGAGTATGCATATTATATTTTATTTGTAATTTAAAAAATGTATTTAAAATGCTCACATCTTTTGGAATGAGCTATATACCTATTATCGGAAACGAAAATCAAGAAATCATTCGTAACGGATTAACTAACATGATTGATGGATACTCGTTCAGCGAATTAATTTGAGGCGGTATCCAAAATTGGATTTAAAATAAACCAACAACCATAGAAGCTCATTTCTTTTCTTGTTTAATTGTTACAATGTAGAGTCAGAGACCACAGATTACATCCACCTAGCTATCTGGAAAATACGACTTACTAGTTTAAAAAATCTAAGCGAACTAAAACCTTTCCATAAAATTTATTTTCAATTTCAATTAATTAACCTGGCCCAAGTATTCTTAAGCACAGCACAAGATAACTTGTGTATAATTATTAATCAATGCACTTATTCTAAATAAATGAATGAAACGATTCCCCACTCAGATAATTATCATATGCCAGTTGGCATTGCTACATCGCATTCTCAAAATACAATAAAACTTGGCAACCCTAACTAATTAAAAGTTGTGAGGTAATCCATAATTTTTCGACATATCTAAGTAGTACTATTCCACGTAATATTATTTCAATTGCAGAGAGACAGAATCCTCTAAATATTTGTATTCTCAAATTTTATGATTCCAAAAATTTCATAATTGCATTTCTACAGCACTACTTGCATATCAATGAAAGTTAATTTTCATTAAGTTCATGCACGTCTCATTATTTCCATTTGCATCCAAAGTTATGGCTTACCTTTCAATCTACCGATTGTTTTTATTTCTTACATTTGCCATTTTCATGTTTGATTAGGGAGAATATAGCAACCCGGGACGAAATGGAGATAACAGCAGGGTCATTAGCGCTGTTGGGGATTGCTGCTGAGGAAAGCGGGGGTAGTGGTCTTGGGAAAAGTGAAGTCTGAATTCAAACATGACTTGAATGAATCGAGGAACTGACACCTAATCCACTTGCCTTAAAAGATGCGATTGAATTCAAAGAAAGAAAATCCTTCACCGGTAGGATACAACCAGGAATTCACTGTTGATTTGTTCAGAGACCACAGATGGCCTTCAGAACGAGACCTACATCAAAACGCGAGACGAGATCAGGGCGGCTGTTAAAGAGTCATTAAATTCAATTCTCGAATAGTACAACTTATATGTGGCAATGGCGCCGGGTGGAAACCGGTACGAAGGTCGTCGAGATGAGAATCAACAAATTACTTATTTGTTCTAGTTTAAATTCGTATTCTTTCTAGGACAGGAACCCTACTCAATTTCCACCTGTGCTACCACATATTAAGCATTACTTTGTACAAAATTGTAAATGGCGTGTAAACTACATTTTTCCACAATTCAGACAAAGTACGTCCAAAAGATCAAAATGAATAATTTTTTCATTTTAGTAATAGATTTAGATGCGACCTTTGTCCAGTTTTTTAAGCGATGTAGCAATTCAGTGAAAGTTTTCTTGAACTTAAGTTTCTGTTGTGATGCAATATTCAGTAAATTGATTAAATTTATCTTCGCATGTATTTATGCCTAATGCAATAAAACTAGACAATTAAAAGAACGCCATTTCTAACAGCCATGTGGCTAGCTACAAGCTTTGGTGGAGCATACTTTTGCCGAATGTTTTTAAAATTAAAATTGCTTTTAGAAATCTTGGACTTGCAATTAGAGAATCTAAGCCGGCGAGAGTAGAGTTTTGAAAATAAGCGAATGTGTCAGCGATTCGTTTGAAGCATATATTTTTTTCAAACAAGTCTACTCTCTCCGAGACTTACTCCAAACTCCTTTATAGAAATTATGAATTATTTTAAAAGGATAAAAATGTGCAATATAGATAATAGGCAAACAGCTTATTATATTTTTAGGTACTTTAATACACATACACAACTACACATACTTTTAGGTACTTTAATTTGAATTAAATATACTTGAAGCGGAGATGATACCTTTTGCATAGAATCCATGTTACCAATCCCTAACTTTTATTGCGATACACGAAAACGACCTAGTAAATAGTGAATCCCATAAATATAGAGATAAATATTTGTGTCGTGCTGATAAATCAATCAAACTCATTCGATGATAGAGTGTCAGTAATGAAAACAATCATACTTCATAATGAGCACTTGGAATGTAATTCTTTAAATGTATATAGTGATATTCTTACTTTCAGGGATTGTCCCTTTATGGCTTCTCAGTTCTGATTTCAAAGCAGATGTAATTCAAGAAGACAAACTAATATTAAGAAAAATTGAAACGGAAAGATATTCGAAACACTGTCCAAGTTTTAAGGAAGAAGAAGTTCAGAAGAAAGCATCTCCAAAAAGCGTATTACGTATTAATACGTACACATGAATTCAAGCGCCTGCAGTTAATTCCTGTGCCTGCATTTTACTTTATTCGGGCAATTTGACATTTTCATCGTAATCTCCACATTTTAATCTACATTTTATTGCAAACATTTTAAAGATTTAAAGGGAACCATTCCAAGCATTCCCTTGTCAGTTTGACTAAATTTCCATGGTGATGACTCCCATCTTAGAAATTTGAAATCAAATATGTTCATATGCCAGTTTTGCAGACAAGTACAAAGTTAAATGCTTTAGCCAGTTAGTCAGTTGCTTAGTCGATATGAAATAACATGTATTTGTAAGTCGATCCCTATGAAACCTTATGCAATGGTTGATGTCACGTCTAATTGATTGGGTAAGTAAAGATTAGATAATCGATTTACTTTGAACGCAAATAAAAAATATCACCATGACTTGTGCAACAAATTGGAATATCATTGAAAGAAAACGAAATATGATACTTCGTAATAATTTTAAGATTCGATCGATGGATAAATCTAAATAAAATTCTCAAATATCTGTGAAAACGAGGAAAATTTGACTCTGAATATTTTTGCCTCAACTGCATGGAAATTTGTGGCGCTCCTGTGAGTTATTATAATAAAAATTTACTATGGTTCATATTTCCGGACACATTTGTTGCAAAACTTGCCACTCTGTTGAGAGATGACATCCAGTTCACACGATTAAATGCAAATAAATTTAAAATTCGGAATAAAAAAGAAGCTATTAGTAAATACCTGATACGAAAAATGTGCGCCAAGCCCATAGATGACAGCAAACATTGTTATAAACTCCAACTCATAAAATAAGCTTCCTGGACTAGCACTTTGAATAAATTTATCAATGTTTGTGTAATAGTATATTAGATAATTAAAAATAAAACAGAAGAGAACAGCACCATACGCTTTGCTATACAGTCTAGCCAAACGGCATACTGCTCGATACTGCTTTAACAGTGCAAGTTGGCCTTCTAATTCATCCTCAACATTTGACCAATGTTTCGAATTTCGTTTCTTCATCAAAAAACGTTTTTCTTCCTGAATTACATCCGCCTTGAAATCAGAACTGATAAGCCATAAAGGAAAGATTCCTGAAACTAGAAGCATTCCAAGGCCCAAGGTACATATCCTTGAGATCGCCGATCATAATAATGACTTGTCGTAGCACTACCAGTAGGACTTGAGAATTTGAAAGGTTTCCAGAATTAACAGAGTGTGTGCATGCAGATGAAAAGTTACGTTGCCATATAAGTCTATATTGAGCATCCTCGTACAAGTTGGCAAGCAAAATTTTGAAGTTAAATAAGATGACATCATTTAGCACTCCTATCGAAGTCAACGGAGCTGCCATAAACGTGAAGAAGAGGGAATAGTTTACCTGCAGCAAAATTAATTTTATATATTATGTTTTACAAAGATTATATATCTGTGTTTGTTACGTTCGTAATATTTAAAATATTTAGCACTTACGCATTTCTTAAATCGAAATATGCATCTTATACTTATCTTTTTGGTACTGCTTTCTTCCTGAGTATACCTCAACGTAGAAAACTTCTCAGAATATCTGTTAATTTTCTTAAAAAATTTAAGACTTAAGTTACATACCTCCAAATTATCGCGTGTACGCCAACATTATAGCTTGTAGCGTATATGTAGTTGTCTCTGTAAAGTAGAGGTACGAAAGAGGATTTAGGTCAAGTGCTTTAGCCTCAGAGACATTCTATAATAAGTTAACCGAGTGATCCAAAAATCTACGACTTGTCACCAATACATGCGCCACCGTTGTGATAACATAAACGATCTACAAATGTTTTTGATTTGTGAATTTACATACAACACAAATTTTTAAATGCACGAATTTTTATAAAGCAGAGATTTATGACATTGTTGTTTGTGGCTCTTCTTACAGTTTGAATTTTAGTCCAACGAAAATTGTATTCCTTCTTGTGTCCTTCCTCAGTGATGGTCAGCTTATTAGGATTGCAGCATAGATAGAAAGAAAATTTGTAATAAGTTTCTAGAACAGACTGACAGACCTTTCTGTTTAAGTCTTTTAATCTACCTGTCTCCATTCCTAAAAGGTATATATATGTTATTTCGGGAAATGTAAGCTATTTGGAGGCAATTCGCTAGTTGAATGTATCCAATTAAGAGATTTTGTTTTAAATAATATGTTTTGAATTTTTTATGGTTATACGTTCGGGCATTTTTCTATATGTTAAGAGTTGAGACAAAAGCAAGTTGGGATGTCAACAATAATTTCCATGCATTCAGTATCCACAATATGTTGATTATGGAACGTTAACTTTCATTCACTCAGTAGATAAGGATAACTCGCAAATTTGTATGAAACTGTCCTTGAATTAAACCATTTATATGCGTGGTAACACTTATCGATTCTGCTTACTTTCCAAGATTGTTAGGAAATTTTTATGATTTTGTGAAGTAGTTAAATAAATTATGTATTTTATACCTAAGTAATTTTTTAAACTATAGTATTTTTTATAAAAAATAGTCAATTCTTGTTATAGAATCCTCCTGCCAGAAAATGCTACCTATTTTTTTAAAGATGAAAACAAACCAAATAACATAATGAGCAAAGACAGAGGCATTCCAAACGAGCACCTTAGCTACTGACGAGAATAATGCACAATGTAAATATTCAAGCAAAAAGGTATAATCCTGCTCTGTCGCAAAGACTGGGAAATAAGCCTCGTTAGGGTGAGAAATATCTATCGCGTTATGTTTACCCACTCATTGTTTGGTACATGTTCATCATAAGCGCAATACCTAAATTTATAGTCTTTATATGAATCCAAATATGATTGTTTATATGAAGTACACATGTAGCCTAATTTTCAACCATATTCATTCAATTTTTTTGTATACATACCTTCATCGGTAAATTTTAACAAAGATTGACGATAAAATATGACTAGGTTTAACAAGTATGGACTGAGTGACTTAAATCATGTGTTTGCCTATAAACTATCTAAACTTTGCACTCCGTGCTACAATGTGTTTTTGTATTCAAGATATTTTTGGAGATTATTAGTTTTGAACTAATGTTGTCGTTTACAAACAATAAATGTAACGGTTTCGTGTCGTTCAAAATTAGTTTTTGACAAAAACTTTTAAGATGCGCAAAGAATTGATTAATATTATGGATTTATATAAGGCTTCATGTGAGGTTAGAAATAAGGTATTGTTTTAGTTATCTTGAATAAACACTTGAATAAACCGGTTCAATTTTGACATGAGTGAGGTAGACTGCTGGTGGTAATTGCTCTTATATGCAGATTCTATTATAATACACTCTAGTTGTAAGAACTATATTGCAGTAGAAGATTTAAGACAGAAAACTTCTTGTAACAACTTTCACCCCAGAATTACAGTGAGTTATACATTTTGTCACAAAACCGTTATGTTTTTGCCTGGACATCGAGATTATCAAGATGACCTTGTAGTCGAGCGCGAGGAAGATTGCATCAGCAGCCGCATGGG
>JAQIXW010004041.1:0-12188 GCA_034700685.1 Willowsia buskii
GGCTTTGTATTCTACGCATTATATACCCTACCCTGCCAATTTTCAGCGAAATCGGAGACAAAATTTTCTTGCATACTTTTCTGCGCAGACTAACGGCTGGCTGCTTCACTTAACATGTTGATTTTTTAAATTCTACTTATTTTGCAATGAATCTTTAAAAATCGGACTTCTTTCTTTTATCTTTAAAAAGGTGTATTGAGTCAAAGGGTTGAGGATGAAGACAGAGCACCGTTTGGATGACCTGCTTGCATTTGATGACGATGCTTCCCTTCGCTCTATTGTGGCAACAAAATGATCATGTATGAATATCTGGTTCAAAGCATTCCGAGGAATGGTAGGATAATGATGAACCAGAAGATTTTATCTCTTGTCCCAAACACAAATCTCAAGCATTATATCTTTAAACTCGAAAATTTCCAGCTATATTATTCGTCACCTTTCTCTTCCTGCATTACTATAGATGGCCATGTCCAAAGTTACAGGGAATTTAGAACACGCTAGTCTCCTCACATGCGACTTAAGGATAAGTTATGTGAAGTGAATGTGTTTGCGCAGCTCCGAGTGTAGTTTACCTTCAACAAATAATAATATTTTACTTCATTTTTGCGTCATTCCAATGCTGTGAATCTTTGAATCTACACTTTTATGGTCGATTTCTTGCTCTATTCTGTTTGCTTTGAGGATGAAATGAAAACATGCTTGGATGCTTATTGTATATAGGCTAGCATTAAGTTTGAAAGTACTTATCAGATTGACATTGACATGAACCGGAAGTACACATAGCCCCAGTCCAAGAGTGGTAATAGCAGAGATGAAGATAATATGTACGAAAAGTTCTAGAAATATAAATGCAAATATGCACAATTATGATTCTTCTAGGACATAATCAGCTATATTTAGAGCCCCTCCTTTGATAAGTTTCTGTAGTGGGAGACATTTTTATGCATGATTGTTAGGGAAACCTGACACTTTTGTTGCTCCCTGCCAACCTTATCAATTTTGCTGATCAAAAATGTGCGTTTTTAGAAGATGAAACAGGAAGCCTGCTGTATGAAGAGATTTACTAATTTTGATTTTACTTGTGTATAGCACACCAAAATGCTAAATATTAACTGTACCAACTGGAGAATGATAATGATTGTAAGAGAATGAAAATTTTGGTTAGTATCACAATTCACACTAACGGCCTTGCCTACTATAGGAAGCAGGAGGATATTACTCTACACATAAGCTGATCTACGTAATACTGAATTACGTAAAAAGAGGGCTCTTTTAGTCAAGAAAATACGGGGTGAAGTGAGAAACATTACAAGTCCAAATTACAATTTTAATTTAGGCACCCTGATTGATGAAAAACTTTAATGATGAAGAAAAAATATCAATCTTTTAAGAACCTGTGCTTCTTGTCAGAAACCATATTATGCGTATTACTTATATCTTCTTTCGCTTTCAAATCATGACATTGACTATAAAAACCACATAATCTAGTATAAAATCTAAATTCAGATAAACTTACATGGTAAATTGGATTTCCGTAACATTTTAACTCTTTTCTATATTTTTTAACTTGATTAAACTTGCCACTGACACCCAAACTAAGAACACATTTACGAGAACTCTTCGAGATATTACTGTTTAACGTGAGTGAATAACAACCTGTGTTTATAAGAATTATGAATAGTAACAGTTCACAAATAATGATAATTTATAAATGTTCCCACAATTTATCATGCTAGCAGAAATTTTGAATATACATTTTCACATTCTAGAACAAACCACAAGCTAGCATGATCACAACTGAAGCACTGCTGGGAAAACAAACATTGTGGCTTATTTTGTATAAAATATTAGCATTCACAAACACGACACAAACAACACTAGTTCCTGTCCTGTCTCAGTCTCAGTAAAGAGATCGCTTTTTGCGAAAGTGAGATTGCTGAAGAATAAAACGTAATGACAAACCGCGACGAATACATAGGTAGGTATGGGTAGGTATGAAAGTTAAAGGTAGTTGATAGATACATATCTGTAGTCTGTAGTAGTGCAGTGGTACGCTAATAATAATAGGCATCAGATATAACGAGGAAGGCGAAGGTAATTACATATGGAAGCAACTATTGGATATTGGACTTTAACCTTAATCTATTTCCCATCGGGCTCAGGCATTTTAGATAGTCAATAACTGTGTATTGCAGACCATCATATATATATATGGGGGTCTGGCAGGCTGGCTGATTCTTGGATGCAACAAAAACGACCTTTTGGAAGCAAGTTACTCAGAATGCCGTCCGTCTATCCGTCTGTTTTCACGGTAACATACGAAAAACGAAAGCGAATTACTGATTTTTATTCATGTGTTCTTTTTTAACGAAATGCCGATAAACAGTATGGTCGGTCTTTCGTAATCAGTCCCATGTCGACAAAGAAATCGAATCGCATTTTGAAGCGGTTGCCTTCGAAATTTTTCTCTATAATTTTTTCAAGGGGATTTCGTATACATTGGGTTTGAATGAGACTAGAACCCGTTAAGTAATTTTTATGCATCTACTCATTATAAGTGTAGTGAGTGCAACATACACTTACAGTCCAAGTCAAACCTACCAGACCATACTCTTACCGTCTCTCTTCTTCTTCTCTTTTCTGTAATGTAACAAGAACAAGGTTTTTTGATAATGTCTCAGATTCAAAAATGCGATATCATAAAAGCTTTTTCTTTATATCATGTATTCATGTAAATTATGAAATTTTATTGACATTTGTTTTTGTTTCACTTTGCCCCAAGGTTTTGTATAAAGATCATGATGAAAATATGATCCTTTGGAAAATGGAATAATAAGTAATAAAAACGTATGTATATATACACAATTGTTTTCTCAAAATGTTTTTCACTTGGTCACTTCATGTTTCTGCCTATAATCAATATTATTGATTTTGTAAAAGATTACACAAGGACAAATTTCAAGAAACATTTAGGGTGATACCGTCTAGTGGTATATTTTCCTCTTGAAATTGCCTTTTTAACAAGTAGTGGTGTCACAGCAAAAACCCAGGAAAAAATAATGCACAAAAATTCTTTTTCTGTCAACAAAAACCACTTTTTTCTATGTGTCCTGGTCCAGCTTCATTCTTCTAGTGCTTATTGACTTCTGAAAAATGATGTGAACTAAATAGCTTTCAGTTCTGAAAATAGGTCATTGTCGAGACATTGCTAGTCATATTTTAGCAGTGGTGTTTACCCAAGTCAATGGCAAATAATATATTTTGCCGATTGGCCTTCCCTTCAATGTCGCCAAGTGTGGAGAAAAACAAAATAGCACATTAATGCACACGTCTCGCATACAAATGTGATAATGCAATCAACAATGCTCTTTTACTAGACACGGGGACCGAGCAATACAAGTAAAAAAATGTTTATCCTTGTCTTAAGGGTTGATCGTATGAGTCTGTAGGGTAGGGTTTCTTTATAATTGTTCAATGCATAAGGTCGCATGGAAAATGAAAACACGTTCTTGATTCAGAAAAAATTAACAAGTCTCCGAAATATGTGCCCTTATTATGATAAAAGCTGAACAAATACAAAAAAACAAGTTTGTTCGCGTGCAGTCTGTAATGACGACAATAGGTTGGTGGTTGGAAGTCATCTAACATTATCCAATCCCCGTCTAGTCTGGGAGCTTCCCTTCTCTATTTTCATAATTTCATTTCATGTGCGGGCTATTATGTTGTGTTATTCAACGTGTGGTACCTATGTGAGACATTGATTTACAGAGCACAAGTCTCTCTGTAAATTAGATATCGTCCCCATTATTATGATGGTCTAAAAATGTAATGCATGCTTTGTTTGTGCTTCTTATTTTGTGGCAATGGTGCCGGCTGCATGAACTTTTTTTACCATCTTCATTCATCTTCATCACAACAACAAACTCATGATATCAAAGTTCATATCAACGATGAAAAAGATTTCCTTCATTTCTTCTTGCTCCTTTTTTCTCTTCTTAAGCCATATTATAAGGGTCCAGTTATAGATTTTGATTAGATCCTGTTAGACCCTGAGAGCGTCTCATTATTGTGAAACAAATTCAGTTGTCGGCCTCCACCTTTATTATATGAATATGAATATGAATAAAAAATGAAGTCAGTAAAAAACAAAAAGGCCGTGGGTAATGCTCCAAAAAACTGACATGTTACTAAATGAAGGGATTATTGATGTCAAGGATTGATCTAAAGTTACCGTGTTTGCCAGCTCCAAACTTTTTCTTGATCAAGAGCCGATGTATTAGTGTTATGTATATGCAGAATAAGATGCAAGCCAAAATGAAGATAATATTTAGATGTTTCCAGTTAAAACCAAGCAAAATAAGATTTTTATCTGGAGAAATACAAAGTACTTCTTTTGAGAATATCTTCTTATTTTGCTTTGAAAGGATATAGTTTATATTAGAGAAAAATTTTGTAAGCAAACTGCCTTCCAATATAATAATTGGGAGCTGATGGTTTTCTTTTTTTGTCAATACTTTTTTTAATTTTCATCTTTAACTGCTTTGTCATGTCATCGACGATTTATTTTTAATCGTAGATGTAACTTCCATGCATGCAGTCAGATTTTAATTTATAACTTGACAATTTATTTAAGCATCCTTTCTTAAAATTTTCATATGACTACAGCGAAGAAAGTGTTACATTTTTGGACTTAAATATATGTTTAGAAAATAAAAATGTGATCACGACTTCTTTGTTTAAAAAGCTAATGAACAAACATGAATTTCTCCATTTTAGCTCAAATCACCCCAAGCATTTAATGAAAGCGTTACCATATTCCTGCGGCTTGAGTGTGATAAGGGCTTGTTCCAAAATAGAAGAAAGAGATAATGAACTGTTAAGCTTGTTTGAAAAATTTAGGAAAAGGGGTTATCTAGTAACCATTTCGGAAGATGCTAAGCAGAAATTTCTTAGCATTGACAGAAAATCATTTATAATTCCTAAGTCTGAAATTCTGCTAAAATATATGAGTATTCATAATAGTACCGAATTTGATAACGATAATCACCATGAAATCGTAAATAGGTATGTTTCAAATTATTATTATTATGACCTATTTTTGTTGTGCTTCCATTCTTTCATAATATCAGAAACTATGGTAAAATAGTAAATAATCTGTTAATAAAAGAATTAAGTAGTCTTAATATTCCTGACCTCAAAGAATGTACTAAAGATGTAATTGTAAAAATAGCCGTTTCTGTCAACAATTCTCTTTCATTATTACTTGATAAAAATGTGTAGATAGCCATTCTCATAGAAAAATTCAACTTTCCCCGTCCACATTCTGTATTGTGGTAGCAAAAATTGTACCTCTCATGAAGCTCTTGTTTACCCTTTCTCTTTTACCAATTCACATGATAAAGCAGTCTTGCTGTAATAGTAATTATGATTTTTGAAGCTAAATTTATTAACTGATCAAGTATTTTTAAGTAGATTTAAGTATTTTTGATCAACTCTCAGTTAATTATAGCAATATTGTGAAGTGAAGGAATCTATCTAATATTGTGTATCTTGTCGTTTAATTTTATACCAGCTTCAAAAATGTTACTACCATTTTTAGCATGAATTGTTCGAGAAAAAAATGTTCATATTTTGAATAATGATCAGGTATCAATGTGTACATAACTTAAATAACTTAAATTGCTTTAGCTAATAATAATTTATATAATGTTCAGTTGACAAATGTCATTCTTTCAATAATTTTTAGTCTGAGGATGACAAATAAAAACGTTTGAAACGCGTCACTAGTCATCATTTGAACCCCAAGAAGTTTCCAGTGTTTTATTCATTCATAATTAACACGCATCTCAAAAATTATCTCCAAATGCATCTCGTTTTGTGTTTGATTTATGATAATCGCATTTCAAAGTCGGTGACCCCGGATTGAGTTTACTCGTCTCCTTAGAACGATATGACATCTTCTCGATATAGAATACATTATTATATAGGTGTTAAATAACTGATGTTTTTATAAAATAAAACTATTTAAAATGATGCACGTATTATATTTTACTAGTTACGAAAATAACGCATTTTCAAATTACAGAGTCAGGTAGGATCACAGGATTGCAGAATGGTGAACAGATGAACAGAGAGATAATGTGTAAAACGCACAGGAAAACCCACTGAAAAATTATAGCAAACCAAACTACAATTTTCGTTTACAGTGAAAGAGGAAGAGAAATTAACAAGTTGTTGCTCTCCCCAAATTAAATATTTAAAGAGAAGGCAAACAGCCCGAAAAATTACTGGCAACTTTGCCACAAATAATAATAAGGCTACACGCCATGAAAATGCACGTCATTCTGGATGGCTTCTGGATTCAGAGCGGTAATTGGTGTGTACTGGAAAATAGTTGATGCTGCTGGTTGCAAGCGAACTGTCCATTGGAAAAACGTGCTTCACAGCACTTTCCATGGAGAATGATAGGTGAAGGCATGGGAGACTCTAGAAAATTGAATTTGAGCTCCACATGAGAAATGTAGTTGGGCAGGAGAGGATCCAGCCATCAAGCACACACGAACAAAGAAACGTAGCATTTTGTGACAAAGCCTATTTGTATATTATTGGTAAATGCTAGATGAAACAGAAAACGATTACCAAAAAGTTAAAGTTATTATTTTAACACAATTAAATCTGTAAATTAACACAGAGTTGGATCGTTCCATCCCTAAAAAACTTTTTAAAACTATTTTTTAATTCCTCCCTCCCAACCCTTTTTTGAATCATAAAAATAACTTCCGACATTTAGAGGCATTCTAAGTAATAATTTAGCTAGGAATATGTAACCTCTAAAACAATGTTTTGCTATGTAACACAGCTGCTTATAAATACTTTCAGTCACTCTACCTTCTCTTTTGATTAATGTTATTTTTTTAATTAAGTGGGTGAGTCCTGTTTTCAAGAAATAAAACAAATTTTTCACCCATCGCCAAAGATTTTGATAGCATTCAACTGCTGCGCAAAGGAGTGCAATGCTAAGTCCAGTAATAAAAACCACGAATATTACTACAATGTTTCCACTCATTGAAGCAGCCTTCAGTACTACCGTGTCTGAAACTGCATGACTCAAAATCCTAGTCCCCTTAATATACTTTTCCCACCAGTCCATTACACCATTCTCTTTAAAAACTCTGATTCTCTTCACCAACCACATGGGTATATAATCTGTTAATAGAAATACAGTATATGATAGGTAATATTGTTCTTCCCCCAGATGAATTTGATCCGCCGACACATTCTCTTTTCGCAACTTTTTTGAGTACTCAGAGGCTAAAAGACTTGGTAACACCAACGCTAACTTATGGCAGTTTTTCAAATATTCCCATAAAACTCTCATTTCGATTTCGAGGTAAATTTCAGAGATTATTTGTGTAGCCAAATTCCATTCGTCAATTCCATCGTCTTTAAATGTCATAAAGTTATTTGTTATGTTTGCAGCTATTGAGAGCGCTTCAGTTATAATAGCTGTTCTTTTGGGATGCAAGAATGTGTTATTATAAATCATATAGTCCTTACTTTTCTCTCCCTCTTTTTCGTCAAATTCTTCAGATTCAAGTGATTTTATCTCCGAAGTTATCGTGATGTCATTATCTGCAGCTTCGCAATAATGTCCATTGTCAAAATCAAATTTTGTGAACACAGGTGTACTATTTCTTTTAACTGATGCAAATAACTTGTTGGCTCTCGTATATGACTTATATTCGTTATCCAAAAGTTGTTTGAATTTTACAAAGTGTATAGCTCTCCGAGGCAAAACCATATTATAAACGTTATCATTTTTCCACGCATTTGTGATGACTGTAAAAGCTAGTGCAAATAGTGCTACACCCACTCTAGTTGCTGATTTTCTTCTTAAAATGCAAGTCTCAACATCCTGGTTCAAATATGCTCTCACAATGATTTCCACATAATTTGTAAGCCCGTTTGATTTACTTGCCTTCAGAAATCGTAGTGTAATGATATAGGAGGCAGACGTTATTAAAATGAATATCCAAATATATACATCAAATACGCCTATAAGTTCTCTAAACGCTAAAGATTCCGATTCCGTTGCTCCACATCCAATAAATTGAAGACTGCTCATAGTATCCAATATTGCAAATTCATATCTTTGCTCTACATATTTAATATACTTAGAGTCATGCAAGAAGGTGTCATATTGATCATACAATCTGGGCAACCACTCCTTCAGTGGCTCCTGTATTCTTCCATTTACACAGTCCCTAAATCCTCCCAATTCGTAAGAATAGTTGTACATTAATGTCATCCAAACGTTCATATATGAGTGGGCTACCTGATCATTTTCCGGAATCTTATTGAGAAGAAGAGACTTTGTAAATTTGTTCTCACAGTAAAACATATTCCTTTCAAAATCAGTAATAAAAGCTGAACTAAATCCAATTCTGAGTGGCACACGGTTTTTTGGAATTATTGCATTGCTTTGGACAATTACAAAATCATTTGCGGCTCTTGAGTCAATAAACTTGTAAGTTTTGGGTTGACATAATCTGCAGTATTCGAACAATTCTGGACTTTGACTAGGATTTAATTGTAATACCAAAAGTTCTACAATCGAATGTTTTAGTGGAGTTCCTGAAGAAAATGAATGACGAAATTTAGACGCAATCCAGTGAAGGCCCTTACTGTTAGAAATGTTGACGCGGTTTGAAATTACCATAATTTGAGTTGAAACGACGGACGGCAGTCTTTGCAATTCAAGTTGGAGATATTTTGAGTGCATAAAAATCGTTGGGTACACAAGATAAGGTTCATGTTTCCAAAAGGAAGGTTCAAAGATCTCGGGTAAAAAAAGGGCAATCTAAACCTCACAACTCCACGGTTTTGATTTATACGCGAAAGGTATATACTCAATCTTATAATAACAACTTATTTCTATTCTTGAATGAAATGGCCATGGCCGTATGCACGGGTTTAGGGAAAGCCAACCATCGCTTCTGTTTAATCCACGGGTTTCAATGGGAAACCAGTCGTACTGGTCGATTTGTTTTATTAGTCTTTTTGTGTAATTTGTTTTGAAGGTAAGTATTCCTGGGGTTAGCTGTCGAGAGATAACTGAGTGAGCTAAGTTGTTCGGAATATCGAGTCCATGGTAGTTGTCAATCACCAACAGGCAATGCTGATGTCCAAAATTTGATATCAGGTGCACTAGATCTTGAAGTTGCTGCCTTTCTAGGGCTTTTGTAGTTTTAATGTGTGTTGGTAGGGGTTTGAACTGATGCAGTTTGCTCAATTTGTGTGAAAGGTTGAAAGAAATTGAGCGAAATTCGGAAACTTTTGTGAGGTTGAATATTTTACGTTCTGCGGATGTTCCAATAAGCCATCCAACAGTGAATATGCAAAGGATAAAATTTGCATTCATTGTCAGACAACAGTATTTTTAATTAATATTTATTATTTGAATATTTGAATTTCAGGGTATACACTCAATCGTTGAAAAGGAAGAAACTTTTTTTAAAATTTGAACAGTTGAGTAAATAATTCGCCTTAATATTTTTGGTGAAACGGTTTGGCTAGGAACAAATTATTGTCAAACTATTAAATGTAGAATTGGACTATAAAATAATATTTTATTAGAAATATATGACTGGTGAAGTAAATTTATTAGTTTAAATCATATACGGATGTGACAATTTTCCATCACTCTTTGTACGTACTGGTAGCTTATAGCTGTGCCCCTTTGTCGATAGAATAAAGCGTTTTATGAAAGCAACAACTACATAATAAAATAAGGTAGAAGCAGTACTTTCAACTTTGTATTTTTAGCAAGCACTTGCGCTAAACATGTAATAGGATGGAAACTCAAGATTATTTTCATTTGAATTTGTGAGAGAATGCCAGCACTTACATGCGATTCACTTTTACAAGTAAGCATTTTCATAAGGGGGCGACAAACATGAAATGAAAATTTGGATATTTTTGTCTGAAATCCAACGATATTCGTTTCGATTATGTATCGCAAAATATTAATAAACCATGAGCCGAAATAGAAGCATATGCAACACATGAAGAAAAACACGTGAAGAAAAACACACAAATCCTCACCACGATCTTGTATTATGGGATAGTATGGTATCGCATTATTTTCAAAATTGATGGTAAATTGAAGCCACATTATTACTACAAATTAAAGGAAACAACTGGTTTCACCGGTCCACCGGTGGCCACTTTCATGACATATTTTTGAATGAAGGCTGTCGTCACCAGTAACCTTTTAGTTCTGAATGTGGGGTTTAAAACTTTTCTAGTCTAAGTCTACGGTTTTTCTTGTTTCAGAGGATTGTAAGCTGCAATGAGAAAAATTATTACTAAGATGCAATTATTAATTGTAACGAAATTTATGGCAATGTAATTGAAAGTTAGAATCAAAGCGAATGCCTACATTGGTGTATAAGCTGTTAAAAAATATATTGCCGGATTCGTAATACCGTTCTTCTTCTTGATGAATATAACCTATTTTTGCGACATATTGGAGTATCTGGAGAACAAACGTCCGTAAAACGAAAGCTGTCATTTTGCATATATTCAATTGTTGGCATTATTTTTTTTAGATTTCCCGTTATACTTCAGGGATAAATCCTAGATAAAAACGCCAACAACCCTATACACTAACAAGCATAAATTTGCTTGTAAAGATTTTAGATTTTTGATATCTTTTCAATTTAAATAGCAGCTTTTTTGTTGCAAGGATGTAATGACTTATAATGATAAGTCTTTAGTCATAAGTTTCGGGTTTTCCCCTAATATGTATTTATAAGAAATATTCAATTATATTAACCTCGGACTGCAAGGTATGATATTTAGGAGGTAGATTATACTATGTTAGCATAGAGACCCTATTTGAGGCTTTACAACAAACATTATCATCTTAAATCTTATCTTTGATCAGCAAATTGTATGCTTGTCATGTTTTATCTGAAAAATATCTACACATATGTACGAACTCAAATTTAGAGAACCCATTCATTCATGAAATAAATATAACATTTTAAACAAATCATATTTATTTTAAATAATACTTTTAAGCTATAAATCAAATTCTGTATAGCTTCTCCTTCTGAAAGGTTACACGTGGGTGGGCAGTTGAACCGCTTAGCTTATTCGTGTCTTCAGTCTTAATATCGTTTTCGGTGGGATCGCAAAAATAAGTTTCCGTACTTTAATTTTTCCAGTAAATTGAAGCAACTTACTTTCTGAGAACAAAAACAACTAATTTCAAGATTTTAAATCCACATAAATAAAATATTATTCGTTGTAAAATGCGCTCAATTCAAGTAGTCTTTGCAGCGCATCATCTGCTGCAAAAATTCATAACTCTTCCATACTGTGTCGATTGCTCCAATAAAGTAATCGAAAATAAACTTTACAAAGATGGAGGAATACGTAAAGTGGTACGTGTTTTCATGCAATTTGGTCTGATATTCTTGAACGTTTTTGTAGCCTGCCGTTTAATCTGGTTAGTGTATAACTGGGAGTCATACTCAAAGTTCAATCTCAACGAGGTGGTCTTGTACTCGTTTTCTGGATGTGGACTTGTCATTGGAGATGCAGCTATTTTTACCACGATTTATCAAAATGGAAATCTTCGAGACATGATAAACCAACAAAAGTGGCTTGTTCCACCGAACAATCAGCAAAGGTTAATTGAGAAGCTAGTGTATTACTTTAACTGTGGCATTTTTATGCTCGCATTGCCTTGTCCTTTGGGGATAGCAACTTTTCCGTTTACTATGACATTTGATCCGATACAACTGATTTTTGGAAATAGTCTAGTTTTGAAGTTGGTAGCATGCTTATTTTATGGAGTTACGACATCATATTTGGTAACTTGTATTGTTTCGGTTGTTTCTCTCTATTCTGTGGCATTGGAAAGCATTATTGGATTCACTAATCACTTCTCTACTTTCCCCATTAATCAAAGGTTTACGGTTTTGCAATTTTACAAATATTACCAGGAATTCAGAAGCATACAAATATATTTGGCAGTTGTAAATGAAGCAGAGGGTTCGTTTCTCGCGGTGTTAACATTTGCAGGAATATTGTTCGGAAGTTGTGGGGGATATGGGGAGTTACTAAAACCCACACCCCATTCCACACCCACACCCACACCCACACCCACACCCCACACC
>JAQIXW010004042.1:0-12187 GCA_034700685.1 Willowsia buskii
TTTCCGCACACTCTGCGATGATATGTATTCTGGGTTGTATTCTTTCCACTTTAGCGATTCTACTATCGTTTCTTCAATCTTATTTTCATCATTTCATCCAAATGACCAGAGACCCTGTAGAACACAAGAAAGGGCTTGACCATATCCTCTACAAAGATGGTCTTCCAGTCTTCCCTTTCTTGTCCCATGGAATCATCCTCTTAAAACACAGGACTTTTCACTACCGCTTCTTTTCTATTTTCCTCAAAAGAACATGTGCTTTCATAAATGAGGTGACGACTGCAAGATATTAGGATGACAAATAATTTGATGCCATTTTTTAAGAAATGAATTCCATAGAGTTCAACTAAAAAAATGCATTGGTAAAAATATGTAGTTATATATCTTTCCTTCAGTTTCACCATACAAAACTACGTTGGTACATCCGTTTGCTTTAGTACTCAATGGCTATGATTACTACCGCTTCTACACAACTTATCTTTGATCTAGATCCTTTACAGTGACAATTCGAAACCCAATTTATTCATGCATGGATAAGGTCAGGATCATACAATACTGATCAACAAGCAGGTTAAGCGTCTTGATTTACTCCATTAACTACTCATGTAAATGCAGAAGAACAGGAGAGCAGGAGGACAAAAAATACAAACGAGAATCTTCATTGCTTATTAACATAATATTGTTTCCTGTTCAACAAATCTATTTACTCTTTTTCAACTAGCATCTTGCAAAAATATAGCAATTTTTCACAATACAATAAAACAGCAGAAACCTTTCGTCCTCTTATCGCAAGATCAAGATCCGTGCTTGCATTGAAAATGTTTTTTTTATCCTGAGATCAAGATCAACTAACAAAGTATTTTATGACTACAAATAATGTATCACTTAGAAAAATACATTTGTTGTCAAATGGGAAGTATCACCAAATAATTGAATATCAATTTTACTGCCATGATGACGACAAAAAGATGCACAAAGGCGAACTCAAACACTTCACCCAACTCATATAAATTCATTGTCATTTGCCATAAAAATATTTATAATATACCAATTTTCGGTGGCGCAAAAGATGAAAGACGCAATAGTAGAGAGTAGCGGCATTGGTTTTTTATTATGGAAAATACAAAAGGTGCTATCTTTCTACATATCTATCGCTGTCTCTTTCCCCCTCTCTGGATGTCTCCTTCATTTTGTTTTCTGCCCAGTAAAGTATAAAGTAAACTGTTAAATCTTTTTGGTGCTCCGTTCAAACAAAAACATATGACCTTCGAAAGACATTATGCCATGGCGTCGTGCTCCAAACTTTACGTAAAATGTATTTACTCTCCGCGATCCAAAACGCAGAATGGGAATTATCGGTGTCAGAAGGGATCAAAGGAACAGTGCGCAGTTTCCATTTCCATCCTATTATGCAGCATTGCATACGTTTCTACCTCGTGCCACAGTTGATTGCGAGAACATACGAGATTCTTACAAGACGATGTAACGGATCCTTCCGTGAAATTCGAGTTGGAAAATATAGTATCAGAAACGAATTGAACGTGTGTTGCGTAAGAATGCTTTTATCATCAATAACAAATTGATGGGTGTCATCAGTCAGCATTACACGACGAGATGACTCATTTTCATAAATATTTGGTAAAGAATGCTCAATTTTCTGAAAAGAGATAAATGAAATAAGAAAACATGGGATGCTTGAATGAGTTATAAGGTAACGTTGATTTTATAGTTTGATCTGACTATTTGACTTGTCTCTTTTACTTGGATTAAACTGGATAATAGTTTTATATGATTACTACTTAAGACAATGCATTCTCTCGGTTTGTTAACTGGGTTATTATTGATAAATTCACTTTGACGGAATGCATGAATCATCGTAAAGATAAAATTAACGAAAAATATGTACATATGTACAAATAATGACTAATAACAAAAGTCAGGAGAACGTCTAAATTCCAAAATTCTTTGAAATTCCTCTGGTCACGTAGAATAGCTGCATACCAACATATTTTTGAAATGCGTTAAGATTATCTATGGATTCCAAAAACGGTCAACCAAAAATATTTTTAGAGCAAAATGTTAAAATGGTCTTTTACGTAATACAACTCAATAGAAATTCATCTTATTTTACTATTGTCACCCGTAAATCTTCATTTTTGATTGTCAACAAAACGAACTCGTCTAGCTACTTAAATCTCTTCTGAGAATAGAATAAGTCGCCGTTACCCCATACGTGATTCTTTTCAATGAATACCTTTGGAATTTGGGAATTCCATGAGATTCTCCCCTAAAATGATCTCTTACCATTTTTTTCTCTGATTTCAGAAAAGATATATATTCTATACAGTATCCTTTCATCCTTCCATAAATAGGTAACCACTTTGTTGGCTGAAGGTAAAAATCGTCTTTAACAGTATGCTTGTTGATACATATTTTGTAGTTTGTATCACGCTTTCAAGTAGATGTGTTTCTTGCTCCAGAAAAATAAATGTGAGAACAACCGGATACATTTTTTGAGAAAGTTGTTGGGAGTTGTTACCACCAGAACGACAATGTCAAAAACGAAATCAAGGACACGAACCCGGTACAAAAGGATCATCGTTTCCAGTTCATACCGGATTTAAAAGAAGGAAAAATGCATATCTTGGCTAAAGCTTTTTTTCAGATATTCATTCATTCTTTCTTTCATTCATTCATCCAGCTTTTGTATTTTGTATTACTTTATATAGTGTCAATAAGTCTTTTGTTCAACGAAATAGGCTGGTCTAGTCTGATCTCTGAAAGTATGCAATACAAGGACATTTTCTTGTCTGGGAACATGGTAAAACCCAAAAAAATAAAGGTTTTTCTTGAAAACAAAAGTGTGCAGAGGAGACCTTGAAATGACGAAATGCACTTCTCAATAAATAATTTAAACAAAGTAGCAATTAGGTTTAACTGCATTTTAATGGATTTTTGGTGAACTCATATATTGATCCCTGTTGGATGGTGATGGTGAATATTAATGTCTGCATTGAACTCAACCTTTTCATTTCCTTTTTGAATCAAATCGAACGTTATTACCATCATAAGCTGGAATATTATTGTCATTCATTCCAGAGTTGTCACAATGCGACTACAAAATGATGTCCTCATTTTTAGATTTAAGATATCACTTACAATTAATGTATGCCTCACCATATTTTAAAATAATACTGCTACTCCACCAGATTAAATACAATAAGCAATAAAGAGGTCTCCAAATTTAAAAACTAAAATGCTGGAGGAAGATTGGGCTTCATTTAGGACGCGTGATGTCTCCACATTTGTCTACAAAATTTCATTTACTAAATAATATATTTATTTACCTACGTGTTGTGAATGAACCCTATTTTCCATGATCATTATTGCTTCACTACTTACTAACTAACTTACTACCAGCCTACTACGTAACATGTATGTGTATCTCTTTTGATCTAAACCATCTAATTTCGGCCATCTCATTCCCTCTCTCTCTCTCATTGACAGTCCCACAGCAATGTCATAAATCAGACCCCTTCATCTGTAATAAACTGTTTAGCAGCTGTAAATTCGTCTGACGAGGAACGCATTTTGGTTTCCATTTATGAAACTCCTATTTTATTTTATTCCTTTTTCTCCTCTCACTTTGCAATTTCCATGGCCCCTTTTTATCCTCTGTACTCTTTTCATCCCATATTAATTTAAGATGATGAGGCAACAGGCAACACATCCCACCAATCACCACCACACCATCACTGCATTTATGTGGGGGCGTAAATGGAAGGAAAAAAGTGAAATGTTTGACGGTGGTAGTAGTAGCTGCATCACTAGAAGAAAATGCATGTCAATTGATACATGGGTTGTCATCTCCCTCTCATTCTACTCATCTCAGAAGCTATCATTATATGTATGACTCATTCCTCCCTTATTGTCAACTAATTCGCTATTGCCTTTCCCACCACCACATTATAATCATTCTGAGAGTGGTCGTCAGAGAAAATTACTGGCTAGCGTCGTCCTTCGTGGCAGCAACAGTAGCAGATGTTTGAACAACGGTTACTTGGTTGCGCTGCTTCTGATGATATGGAACTGTAAAGTGTATAATGTTCAGTAATATGAAGGCTTACTTGCTTAAAATTTGGAATGAGTAGTTAGTGGTAGTGGTGATATGGAGAAGAGAAAAATAAAGTAGAGGACCAGTGAGCAATGTAAACTTGGACACTTCTCTCTGTAGTCGAGGTAATAGTAGTTTCAAGAACTGTAACTGCGCTCACTGGACCAGCCAAATGCAGTGGCAATATTGTATGATTGCTCTGTACGAACTTGTAACCATCCACAAGTAATTGCAGAGAGAGAGAGAGGGAGGATGAGTAAGTACTATAACGAAAAAATAAATAAACGAAGTTTCTTCCGTTTAATCTATTTTACCAGGTTTGAATGAATTCTATATATGATGCTCATTGTTCCTCTCTTTGTCCAAGTGCATCCTTTTATTGATTTACTGGCATGGCCACTTGTGTAATTTTCGTCTATAGTAGAGTGAGCATGCAACGCACACACTCCCTTTGGTATTTTGGTAAAATATTTTTAAGGGAACTCAGTCGACTGGAACTCGTAGTTCTTCTAATCAGCGGAGAACGTATCTACACTATTGGATTAACTCTCCCACAAATCTCAATTATCTGTCCCTTAACGCTTTCCCTGTCGTTTTTGGAAAGTAATATGCATCATTCCAAAGAGAGGAACTGTGCACTTATGACTGCACACATACAAAAAACACGTTATTATCTTTTATGTTTCAATCTTCCATCCGATTGTTTTTGTTCAGTGCCCATTCGCTAGTGAGAGAGAGAGAGAAAAAAAAACCCTTTGAGAGTGGAATGGAAAAAAGGAATAAATGATTTTGCTTTGTTGATACTACAGAGAGTAAATTGTATCATCTCATTCATTGTCAAATAATCGTGCACTGAAAATAATACTCCACTATACTGTCATTATTACTTGCGATGCTTGAATGATATCTAAATTATCTTGAAGTATGACAAAGAAGGGCAATGAGGAGCAAAAAAATATTATTTAAAAATTAAGTTTTTCCATCTCTGACATCTAACATCAAAAAGCATTGTATCTTTTGAGTGCGCTTTTCACAAAAAGTTACGAAGAACAAAAGCTTTTTCCGATTTAATTAAATCGAAATTTGAAAGGCGCACACAAAGGCTTGAAGATCAGGCTGCAAAAAAGAGAAAGCATGCGACATCACTGTGCATACATGAGCCTATGGTTATAAAACCATTACGTCAAAAAACGTTAAGTGATTACTTTTACCCGATAGACTTGGAAAAGCACAAAGTTCGCACAAGCCACTTCAACAAGAGAGCATTTCTAGCAGAATGACAAAATCACAAGGAGTATAATATTGAATTAGGCTAAGCATTCACTAAATTGATCATCTGTAGAAAAACAAAAGAGTTACGGAACAACTGAGGCTCTCTCTAAAGCTGTTGTATTATGTCCATTAACCAATGCGTCGAAGAAAAATCAACATTGTGGCAAAATGGAGGTTAGATGAAGTTACTTATCATCACTGAATACAATCCACTGACCCCTAGCAGTCATCGTGCCTGGAATGTTGGAAAAGTAAAAGTAGAAATGGTTCTAGTTTTCATAAAGACGCGATCTACTACCTACTATGATGATCTGTGATGTGTGCACGGGTTTGTAAATGTAGATGTCTACAACACTATATTATGCATCTGTAAATCGTATATACATGAGTTGCTCGTGCGATTTTCAAGGAAACCATTAAAACTTTTAATGACTCGTGAAAAAGCAATTTCTCTCGTATTGGAGAATCAAAAGAATAGACATAATTACTTTTCCTTTGAAGACCTTTTCCACTTGAATCACTCTCATTTTACAGTTTTCTGCTCGGTAAACACCACAACAGGCTAATATTCGTTTGGAATAATAAATAAATAATATAACGCTCTCGTTTCAACTAGAAACAGGACAAAAAGAGTATCGTAATAAAAAATAATAAGTAATATCCCTTTTTTGATGTTTCTGCTAGCTCGCAAGACATGAAAAGATCCAAAGAAACTGTCACTGGTTGTCCTCAAAAATTGACAATATGGAAACAAAAATACAATAAAACTGCAGATAGCCCACAAAAACATAAGTAAAGCAGGAGCAGGCTGTGAAAAGGGGAAAAGACGGTCTTTCCGTATTTTTTATGTTTTAGAGGTTTGCTTGGTGCTTTTGGCAAGCATTATTGCAATAGAGGACTATATATTTTTATTTCTTATGGTGTATTTTTTACACCACCGCTTGACCTGCGTGAGATTTACATGACAATTTTACTACCGGTGCTGGCACATTTATTATCTCGGCGTTGAACACCAAGTATGCAGTAAAAATGAAGAGATGTGTACAAAGCTCACACTTTCCTTTGCCAATAAAAACATAGGCTAAATAGGTATTTCTACGTGTCACATGAATGCTGCCTATCATAACATTATTGACACTCTTATATTATTCATTATTGTAAACATAACAAAAATAGTGGTGGGGTGAAAGTGAGCTAGGATATGCGTGCATTTATCAGCATATGCATACTGTTTCATGCTAAAATTATGACTTATTTATTCGCACATTTTAATTTACACAAAAACGAAATACTTTTATACGATTTCTCATCATCATCAGCATCATCACCGTTCTTTTTTTAGCAGAATAGTTAAGCCGCTTACACGTGAAGTTATACGTGTTTGTTGATTCACGAAAACATCGCGTAGACAACTGCAAGTAGTGAGAACACCTTCCCAAGTGACAGGTTGATAGTAAAAGACATGTTGCATTGCCACGCTGTGCACCTGTGTCAGACAACACCAGACCACACGAGTAACGAATGTTATTTACAGCTACGGATTTTTGATTGCATATTTGCATTCCACGCAGACTTGGCGGTTTTCCTTGAGAAATGTAAAAATAGTTGCACGTGCAGGAAAGTCTGATGAAGGTGACACTTTTCTGCGTCCTAAATGCAATCAAAGGGCCATACCATATTATGTTAAGTTATAAGATGACTTGATTAAATAAATGTTTTCTACTTCCACGTGCTTCACGGGTCTGTTGAATCAAAAGACCGGGAAAGAACCCATGCTTGCGTTTGTAACATGACTGAGCTGAGTAATTTAAACTGATAGGATGCCAGAGGTGCTAGTTGTCTAATTTGATTTGATTTGCTTGACCGTTTGCCAAGCTTCTAAAATCAAAGCTACAGGGAAGAACAAATAGGTCCTAAGAACTTTGTTGGTGGTTATTAAAAATATTTTTGCTAAAGTATTTTGTAGTCGTGTTTTTATAAAGGATTGTTTTCCCAGGGTCTCAATTAGATGGATTGACGTTTTATGAACAGGGACCCTCCAAAACATCAGTTCAACGGATCATTTTATAGGGATTAGTGGATTTGGTCCATTGAGTAAGGCGCCGTGAAAATAAGTAGACTAGACATAATTCGCGATTGGCAAAACAAATATTCATGCATGTTTAAGACTTTAATCAAAAAATTACAGAGTGCATGTATAGACTATATGTATGAACTGAGGTCGCATAGAAGCATATTTTTTTAACATACATAAATTATTATAGAACTAATTGAGTTTAATGCCTAGACAAATAATGCGCGACAGCATAAAAAGAACTTCCCCTGTGTCATCATCTCCGGCAATAACAAAACGACGTCACCAGCCAAATATTTGCCAAAGTAACAACAACAGTCAACGAGAGGCAACACTCATCTTTGGCGTTGCATTTCTCATCCTCATCATCATGCCGCCACAGTTTTCATCCTCTCGTCGTCAAAAATTACTCTTTATATTCACTAATAAAAGTGTCAGCACTTTTTTATGCGTTTAATGCTTTGACAAGTTGATGATGTATACAAGAAACTATGCATCATGCGCCACAAAAAATCATCGCCGTCTCAATGTAGATATATTTTGTCAGGTAGAAAAATGCGCATTAGATGAGAAAGAATCACGTTGGTTCAATGTGCGTTGTTCCAAACTTTTTACGAGAATACACCTAACCAACAAACCTACACAAAATATAAAACATAAAATTATTCGCTAATATACATACATACGTGCATCTACGTATACTTGCTTCGAGCATACTACCACTTACACCTTCTGTCTCCCTTTGATTTTGGCTGGGAACAGTGGGAACATGTTCTGATAATGTGAGGGAGGAAGAAAGAGTTCGTTGCACCTTCATTTCATGGTGATATGAGAACGATGATGATGCCTCTGATGTTGCTGTTGAGGCTAGTGGTGCTGGTGAAGGTAGTTGCTGTTGTGATAGCAGTCTTTATTATGAGATGAGTCAAGTGAATGTGCATACCCACCACGAGAGTAAAAGAATATTTTTTTGCGTGGCGGCAAAGCAGAATCTATAGAGTGGAATAGTAAAATAGTATGCGAGTATAAAGAAGGAGGGGATGAGAGGGGGAAGAACAAGATGATGATGAAGATGAGCATTATTATGATAATAATGGCAAAATAGTGGTGATGGTGGTGCAGTGGTGACTTTGATGGGAAGGTGGGAAAAGACTCATACATGTAACCACAATGGCATGTGTGTATAGTTATAGGTGGAGGAAAGATAGTTGTGATTGCGATGGAAACTTTTATGGTGATGGGGATGACGATGGTATGCTGATAGCTTGGTCATACATGCACACACATACGATATAAGGGTATATTAGTGAAGGAAAAGTAATAATAAATAATAATATAATGATACATACAACTAACGTGTATGTATAAAAAGAGCAAAATACTCTTGAATAGATGGTTTCTTCTGTTTTGTGACTTAAACTTGCAAACTGGGGATATTCTTCATGCATTCCAACATCTACCTAAAGTACGTGGAGATTTTTAAAACCACTATAAATTTCAGAGCTGCAAAGCTTGTATGAATGAATACTCAAAGGTTTCTTGAAAAACTTTTGTTTCGATGTCAGGTTGGACTTAAAATTGTTTGTAAATCGTTAATCATCGTTAATGATCTAGAAACACTTCAATTTTTCAAATGTTTATATTTTGTCTTAACATAAAGTTGTACTTGGCATTAGGATATTTGCAATGTTGTAATTAAATATTAGGAAAGCGCCACGTGCATTACCTCATGTACAATACATATCTGCATACCACTCTATGATCTGGTATGACGAAGAAGATTTTCATGACAAGTCATTGTCGTTCCCTCACCAATGATTTTTTCATACTCTGTTACCTTTATGATTTTGAATTACATCGCCTCCACATAAAAATGCATGCATACACCAATTCAAAAAGCACTATAAAAAAGAATTCAAACAAGTGAATGAAGATCACAAAAAGAATAAGGCATATTATTGTTGCTACAAAAAACCCTACATACATACATGGTTGAATATATTGATAGGGTATGCCATCCAAGGAAAATCATAAATTTCAAAGCGAAATGAAAAATGTAAGATACCGGCGAGCATATACAAAGCTTGTTTTGTTTTATAATGTATATCAAACAAAGTATACTCAAAGCGTCCACCACCAGTCATCATCCCTACATAATCATTACTTATTAACAGTATGAACAGATAAGGCGAAGTAAATGATGATAAAAGTATACAGTACACACGTATGCTTCACCAACACCAAGCCTAATCTTGGCTTTATTTCCACTGCAGTGCAATGTCAGGGTTGGCAAATTTCTTTTTGTCTGCTTAATAGATACACACGTATTAAGTTTATGTATACGTGCAGTATATTTTCAGGGAAGAAGGGGATAAAACAAGTTTTTACAGGTAAACTCTTATTACACCCCCCAAAAATATTGCAACGTGTATATCGTGTATGATGTTTTTATGTGGTTTTCTAAGCTTCCTTTGTGTGCATGTGTGGGGAAGTCACAAAGGAATCTCATAATTGCAATGAATCTCTTATTTCATACTTTACCTTATCTTTACCCGCCGCGTATACGATTTTTTTTGTAATGCTTTAAGACAGGGAGAGAAAAAAAACAATGTGAATGGACTTTGGAGGTTGAGCAAAAATTTACTGCGTATTTACAAAAATATATGCCTATATATCTCTATCCATCTCTATAATAATTTGACGGTGCTGTGAACCTTGAGCCAATACCAGTGTCACTGCACTGACTGAACTACCATTTTTTGCTGTGTATGTCTGTTCATTTTACTCAATATGCATGGCGTGCTTACGTTGCATTTTCTTGTACTTTTTTCTGCTTTTCTGCTCAAAAATCTCATATGAATTTTCTAATATGTCGAATATTTTTTCTTAATGAACAAAAATCTTAGTCAATTACATACACAAGATGGCATTATGTTGTTTCAAGATGGAATGTGCTTTATAGCCTTAATAAATGCTGACAGCACTACTTTTAGTGGGAACATTTATTTAGCAGGGCATTCCTTTTGAGTTGGTATGATAGCAATGTGAATCAATTAAAAATTGAGGCAAGATGCTTTCATAGTGCTTCAGCAGCAACCCACAAAGATGACTCAAAAGAATGGAATGTGTGGTTCTGTGTTGTGGACTGACCATAATGCATTTCTTAGTTGTGCTTGTGATGGGGTTAAAGTTGACTCAAAAAGATACAAGGTCGTACTACTGATGTTTTGTTTGCAAACATCAAAGCTCATTCTTGTTTCTCTCTCTCACTCTGAGAGCTTCTCTTTGACGGTTGACGTAGTGACCGAGATAAAAGCCTGTCAAATGCTAATGCAATTTGTGTTTAACGCAATATCAAATTCATGATACTTTTCTTTACACGAAACAATATGAGTACGATGATACAACAAGAAATAGATTGTCGCAACCTGTGTAATGGAATAATGATCTTGAAGGAAAGAGAATTCCTAACATCCTAACCTATCTTGTCATGATGACAATGATGATGACGTTCGAATAAGATTAAAAGGGAAGATAGATAAAATTACATGCTAGTATTACATGCGTACCCTAGCACGTGTAGATTCAGACGTTTTTGATGAAGCCACTTAGATATTGGATGGAAATTTTGCATGTATCTATTTACGTATGACCATGAATGCGCTATCAACAAAGGAGAATATATGCAGATACATATATGAGGTTACTTTGTTCTGCGTAGTTCTTCCCATGCACTTGGCAGCACCATCAAGAATAAACGTCGTTGTTGTCGTCATCATGTCAATTAGTTTACGGTAAAAAGAGAAAGCATCACAAAAGGTATTGTGCTCTTGGTACAATGGGAAAGCACACCACATCACCGTTCTTTATTTTCTCATCTAATACTTCGCTTACTCATTCTATCATCGTCACCACCCCCACTTCTCTATACAGGAGCAACACCGAAAACTGCTACAAAACAGCTTGTTTTTGTTATTTTTTTTGTTGTATTTTTGTTGTTTGCATGAGGACAAAAAAACTTCAAACAGAAACGTCAGCGCAAGTTATTAACGTTAAGCTATACTGCTACACTTTTTATATAAAAATGAATAAAGCCTAAAGTTAGAAGGATTCCCTTGCTTTTCTTTTCCATGTTTGCTTTGAACCAAATGACGGCGGTAGTGGTGGCTTTTGTACGGTTTTCATTTTTTGCATGGTAGTTTGCAAAATATATTTGTAAAATTCAAGGTTATTTTCGCGGAAAATTTATCTATACTTTAGACATGCACAGCAATGTTTCTATATACTCCCACTACTGTATTGACTAGAACTTTCCATTTTCATGGATTTCCAATAATAAAAGGTATGCCAACAGCACAAAAAAAATTCGTGCTCTTGTCTGACGTTGAATTTAATTTATTATTGTTGTTTGAGCAATATCAATCTATACGACAGTCGGACACACATGTGAGGATATGTGTTTACTGTTTAGAACGTTGTCATTGATTTTTTTGTCAAGTGAAACCTTGAATTATGGTAATACGCTTTAAATGCTCTAAATAAATACGTACGTATCCAACACGTCGTGTTATAAACGTACACGAAAATTAGCAATTCTGATTCTATTTTTGTTATTGATTGGTGACTTGATTGAAGTATCCATACTTTCATTTTTATGATGTTGATTGAAAAGTAACATCAGACACACGATGGCAGTTGTATAATCTGGTGTGAGGCTAATTAAAGTA
>JAQIXW010004043.1:0-12186 GCA_034700685.1 Willowsia buskii
CTACAATACCTAGTGTGTCACCACGGATGCGTGCACAACCCGCCGCTGCCTCACGTACCTATAAATAATACCAAAAACACACTTCATAAAGAGACCATCTCGCAAAAAAAAACATTGCAAAAAATTTAGAACTGTCAATGAACTAATGTCTATGCGTAAGTATAGACTACCGGCTTTTACCTGTTCGGGACCTGTGAATTTCTTTCCATCTCTGACCATGTTTGCTAACCAGTATGTTCGCCGGTAGAGATTCAATATCAAGCACATGGTCGTATCCGCCACTTCCTCAACACCATAACCCGGCACATTGCACACTGCTACACCAATTTCCCCGGCTGCCTGCAAACCAAAAATACATACATAATCATTCTACATGAAAAATCAGTATTACAGCTTTCCTCAAAAGAAAAACTTTTTTTTCTCTTAGAAAGTGCAAACTTTGTTAACCAGAATAGATATCTAGTATAGAGTAAAAATACCAGCAAGGAAAAACTTTTTTAGTATAAATAAACACATGCTACAAAACTTTCACCCAGTTCTACTCGTCATTCACTGTGAGCAAAAAATATATATAAAATGGGGAAACTAGGGGAAAAACTTTTTTCCCATTCTTTCTCTTTTCTCGTCGACCTCCCTTCTACTCAATTGGCAGTGTTTACAGCAGAGGAACAAGGAAAAGTAGAAAAAAGTTTTATCCAGTCAAACTTTTTCTTCGCTTTTTTTTGTTTGAGGAAAAGTTAAAAGTTTTGGAGTTGGAAGGAAAAGTTTTTTAGAGAGGAAAGGAATGGCACAGCACCACCTCCACCACATTCTCGTCATCAAAGCATAAAAAACTTTAGTACAGTATATAAGGCTATTAGATAAATGGAAATTATAAAGAGCAAACAGAGTTCCTTCTGCATGTAGGGAGGAGTTTGTTTGGTTAAGTAAACGATGGACAGTATATATATGTACGGATATTTATATAATCTATTACAAAAGGGAAGAAAAGTTTTGTTTGAAATATAAAAACCACTGGGATGAAGAAATGGAGTGACTTGGAATGGAATGGGGAAGGAAACAACAACGCATCGGATAATAATCAGCTCATAATTATTAGAAAATATAGTGTAATGTGCAAAGCAAACTAAAAGTCTGTTCTCTTTCTTTCAATCTATCGCCATTAGATAATATATTTTGTATGGTTATGGATATCGTTATAAGTAATATCACTAATATCGTTTACCTATGCATACATACATCCTATAATATTTGTTTACACACCTTGCACTGTCCTTTCCCTAATTCCATATTCTTGGTCAAGCAAACTGGAAAAACATTCCAAAATCCTAAATAATATCCGCTTTGATAAATGTAAGCAACAGTTTTTGATGGACCGGACTAGGCCACAGCCAATATTCAATATTGCGATATAGGTATACAATATAATACAATATATAGGCTCATATTTTATGCATGCGTTTTATGTGGAAAGACGGAATGGACATGATTGAAATGTTTTTGTTGTGGTGGATGTTAGGCCAGTAAATGAAAAATACATACCTCGACCAAATAAATAAAGTTTTTACCTTTTTCATTCATTCTGTTCTTTCGCAGGAAGAAAACTTACTTTTTTTACACTGAACAATGACTTTTTAAATGATAGCCTAATCAATACTAACGCCTAGCCTCATTCAGCAATAATTCAATTCAAGTTTATGAAAAGATTTGTAATAACTACCTTAACGTCAATGTTATCCACTCCGGAGCCGATTCGGACGATAATTCTGAGAGCTTTAAACTTGTCAAGGTCCTCTTTTGTGAGCGTGATGGTGTGCCACATAAGCGCTCCCACCGCTTCATTCAGCACCTTCTCATGTATTTCCGTTGTACTTTGTGCATCACAAAATGCCACTGTCGCCACATCTTTCAAGATAGGCATTTCGATAGAACAGTCTCTGCCGTCCAGAAGGGCAACAAGGGGCCTGGCATGGATAGGCCCGTTATTTAACGGTCCCCTTCCTCCACTCTCCCCACCTCTTGCTCGTTTCGATGGAATCATTGTGGTCACTCACAATAAGAATTTCTACTTGAACCTCACTTTCCCCCTCTTTTCCACCAACCAAATTTCCACTATAGTCACAAATTTCTCTTCTCTCACAACCAAAAATACTGTAATTTCCAGCTACACTTTTATCACCTTTATCAATGTATCAATGTATCGTTGACCTGAACACCTTTCTCAAAACAAAAATTTATGTAATAACTGATGAGTGAATGAGAAGTTCTGAGAAATGGAAACGTTATTTGCGTTGCCAGGAGCGAGCGTACTCCCCTCTCCTTCCACAACAAAGGCTCAACGACTACTGGCTTCCCTTTTGCATGGGAAGCGAGCATGCTATCATCATCGCCAAAGCTACAGCATAAACTTCATAATATTTTTTTCTTTCTTTTTCAGCCTTCTATTGAGCTCATGCATGGGGACATCAAGAGAAGAGGAGCAGCTTCTTCGATATTATATTGCCACCGCCACCGCCATACCAATCTCTACATTCAAGCAATGCCAAAAACAACCGTATACATACATTTACACACAAAATGCACACATCCTCCTTTTCTCTCTCCGTTTTCTTACTATTACTTCATGTTTTTGTCTCTTCGTCTTCGTTTTCCTTTGCGTATGTTGTCCTCCACCACCACCGCCAACAACAACTTTACCAACTTTAACTTCAACAACAACAAAAAAGTTTTAGCCTTTCTTCCTTTTAAAAACTTTTCGTCTCTTTTGAGCATATCATATAGTCAGTGAATAGTGATATTATACCTCTTTCATAGCTGTTCTTTGTGACCATGATTACGATGATTATTATAACGAAATTATGATAATATTAACCAAAAACAAAAATATAGCAACTACACAAATTTTTATATTAATTTTTTTCTTCATCATCTTTTAATACAAGTATGGTTTCTCAACCCATCCATTTTTACAAGTATACCAAGGCAAAACTTTAAAAAATAAACTTTTTTCATCGCTGTTCCTCTCTTCAAATAACTTGGCTTGCTCTGTTGTGTTGTAAAAACCACTTTAATGCATCCTTCTCTCTCTCTCCATCTCTTAACTTTTCCTCATAGTTATTTAAACTTATAAAAATACTATACAATACCTACTCTACTCTCAAACATTTTCTCAACAACATCATAATGCCAACCGTACTCATACAAGCGTACTTATTTATAGCGGATTATCATCATCATAATTATTACTACTCTTATTTATCTTTAGTTAGCATTACCATATCTTTTCCCTCGCTACATGGCATTGTTATGTTAGGTATTGCACCGTTTTTTATTAGGTGAGAGTGTCCTGTTGTTTATGTGCATAGCCTCGCTTACCGTCACATCATCAGCGTCTCTCTCTCTCAACCACTTCAACTTCGTCGAGGACAAACGACGGACGGATGGACAGTTGAGAAGAGAGGGAGAAAAAAATATTACTATGAGGAGATCCCACACACAGAAGAAAAAACAACAGCCATCTACTAACATAATAATAATCATAATAATATCTCCTTCTCTCTTTTCTACCTTATTTTTTAGCCAACCAACAAGCAATAGCAGAGATATCATTATTATTCCTACTATATATACACTTTTTTAACATTCATATTATTATTACAATGATGGGAGATTACAGCAGCAGCGTCTGTGGTAGTGGTCTGGTCTGGCTGGTCTCATTGGTAATGGGGATGGCGAGTAGCAGTGAATAATATAAAAAAACACACACAAGTAAAAAGAAGAAGGAGAGGATCGAGAGAGAGAGAGAGAGAGAAGTGACCATGATATCATACCACCATACTCCCTGCCCCTACCTACCTTGTCTTGTCGCCTCAGCAATCTTTTAAAGCATGCATGCATTTTATATGTATTTATCTCGCTCCCTCTACTATTCCACATTCTCTATATATACCGTATCTCCTCACTTCACATCGCAATATTCTATTTCAATTCATAAGCATTATATTCCCCACACGATACCATGCCACCACCACACACACAAAAACCATCAAACTATCCCTTTTTTGGATTTCAATTCGAAGAAACAACTACTCACAAAGTGTGAGTCTCTCTCTCGAAAAATATACATGTATGTTGGACAGAGTTCCGCCTTTTGGTGCTGAGGCCATGACAGAGTTTCACCAAAGTGGGGAACAGTCTACTCTTTCCAACTTTGCTGGAATTTTTTTTTCTTCTCTCACTCAAAAAAAAACTTCTTTTCTTCTCTCCCTCTCTCGTCTTATCCTTCTTGTTATTATTATAATACTTGTTCTCTTTTTTTCCCTTCTGTGTTTCATCATTGCCATTGCATTTTCTTCTATATAGATTTACTGTAAGGGTATATAAATGATGGGGCAGTTATGCTGGTTGCTATATGGTATCATCATCATCATCATCACTCTCGTCGTCGTCGTCGACGGACGAGCGACGGAGGAGTCCTTTTTTCTTGTTTCTTTATTATTTCTTCTGAGAGAGCAGAAAAAAATTATTATTATTTTCTTCGTCTTGTATAACGACAACAACAAGTAGAAGAGTTGTTTTGTGGAGTAGTAGGGATAGTATTTATATAGGGGATTTTAGAGAAGTGCTATGCTCCTCTCTTCATGGCTTCCTTTAAAACTAAAATAAGAGCATTTAGCAATCTCCGTCTTCTCATCCATGTTATGTATTAGTGTGTAGGTATGTATAAGATTTCTTGGTAAAACTTTTTTTGTGTGAAGAGAGGTATTGTTATCTGTTATGATGACTCTTGCTTAAGAATAAAGCGTAGAGAGGGAGAGAGAAATGGTTAGAAGATAGCTTGGATGAAATAACGCTCATTGTGTTGCTATTACTACAACTATAGCTACTAGTTAGTATATAACACCAGCAGCAGCATCGTCATTGCTTCTTTTTAAAGGAAAAAGGGATAAATATATGATTATTGCAGTGCAATGGGAATGCATATAATCCGTTGAATAAAGTTAGGACAAAAAACTTGGCTATTGATTATAATGAAAATGAATAAGTGGAGGAGATACAGTGGATGTAACTTGGGAAAAGTGGTGGTGGTGGATGGAGGAAGGATGAATACAGCGTCAAGTTTTGTAGAGAGAGAAGTGTTGTGAAAATGAGAGAGGGACCTTTTTTTGTAACAATGAAAATGCATTGTTGATGATAATAAATAATAATATGATGTTTTCTGTTCTGTGTCTGTCTGAAGAGAAAAAAAAAGCTTTTTGCTGGTTTTTCCTTCATTTTTTATTTAGAAAATGCATTGATGATAATAATTCAATACAGTTTCGTTTTTTGGGGTTTCTTGGCTTCTTTAGAACACTTTTTGTGTGAAAAAGAGTAATAAATGGGCCGAACGATCGACCAAAAAACATGAAACATTTTTGTCGAAATTTTTTTTAGAGTAGACTGATATTATTGAATGTTGGGGAATATGTCCTTGTCGCTTTATATCTAGCTCATTGTTCAGTTTTCTGCCAGCTTTTTTTTATAAAGATAGAAAAAAGGACTGGGCGGTTAAAGAGGACTCTTGGGTAAAGCCAGTAAAGCGTGTGAGAATTTAATATAATATGTAGGGACTTCAGCAAAACGCTACTTTACTGTCGAATACTTACAAATATGATATGTATTGAATTGATTCCGTGTTGCATTATTTATTCGCATTTCTATTTTTAGACAAATAAAAGTTATGACCTTTTTGATGGAAATGCATAAATTATGATTTAGTGAATGAACAACTTCAAAAGTTGTGCGGAGACAAAAAGCGCAATAGATGAAGATGCTTAAGACATTCAAACAAGACTTTTTTACTGCCAAGATGTTAATAATATGTGTAGATGTATGAGCAGTCGGAATGCACACACGAAGTTTTTGCATGCCTAAGTACCACAAATATTGCGTATTGCATCTCTGCATGCCTTGCTTTCTTGCTTTGCAGACTGTGATGTATGATTCACTTCCTGGAAGTATCAATCCGATGAGTCAGACAGAAAGACAAAAGACTGTATGAAGTGGTCTAACCGGGTCGGGTGGGACACGTATGTGTGATCTAATGAAAAACGTGCTAAAGTGCAAAATTCACATGCACAAAGAATTATGCATGCAGCAGAAGTAGAGCGTTGAGTTGAGAGAGCATAAATATTTCTTAGACTATAAGCCGCATTTTGGAGCTTCTTTTAGCTTCTTATTATCACCAACTCTTCGAAGCATCGTGCTCGTACATCATGTTCCTCTCCCGTTTATATCTTTACCAAGTTTTCTCTGTCTTCTTCATTACCAAATTACCTGAACAAATAATTCTTATTACACATTATGATGACGGCTATTATCCTCAAGGCCAATCCAATACTTATATGATTTATGGTATAGTTAAGTCACTAACTTTTTGTATAGCGATAATTTCATACTGATGCTCATTTTTAATCTTTAGATTTTCTGATTGAAATGGCACTTTAAATTTTGTGCATACCTACACAACAGGATTTTGATTTTTTATCGTTTTCTACCGTTAACTGTATATTTAATTATTAATTATAATGCAAGAAATATCCCACAATATATTTTTTCAAATAATGTGTCGGTAAATCTTTAAAATAGACAAGTGATGTATGCACCATGCTGATTTTGCAAATTGCTTTCTTACTCCTGAAAACCATTGCTATTATTACTGCCCACCAAGAGTCTTTTTGCAACCTGCGTTTTTTAGACATTGATTTGATGATACATACATCGCACCTGGAAGTTGTACAGTATATTGTACCATTGTAGTATGCTGTCATTGGTCTAGCTAAGAACGCTAAGATATTGGTAAATTCTTCGAGAGCTCGAAGATAAGGTAGCAAAACGTGATTAAAATGAGCATAGAATTTGAATGAGGGTAATAAAGATCCAAAGTGTGAAAAAAGAAAATCTGAAGAAGTTGCCGATCACGAAGCAGTTACAGTCGGTTGACGCGAAACGTACTGGCTATGCATGCAATTACCATCGGTAATAAAAAGGTTATTGTTGTGTAGGGCGGTCATAGACTTAATTGAGTATAACGACCCAAGTGACCCATCTTTTTTGAATGATAAGTTTGAATGAATGCAACTCAACTAGTGTAACGATGAAAGAGACGTTTCCGTAAAGCAATAGCTGTCATATTGTTGTATGAAAATGCAGGATTAATAGTTGTATCGCTTCAACGAACTGTGTGTTTATTTATGCTAGATTTCGAACCGTTTGTGTCTTACAATGATGATTATACTCATAAACGAACCGAAGCATCTTCCATAATAGATATCATTGAATAATATAACAGTAATATATTTAATTTCAATTTTTACGTATATATATGTTTATTGAATATATTTAACTATATTTTTACATATTTTACAGCGGTTTATATATTATATCATGCCTCGATGCGAATTCTCTGAATCTATTTTCATATACGATTATCATGTAACATATTAGCTTGTATTTTATATTAAACGAAACCAAAAACTTATTTCGCAAGAATTAAAAAAAATCTGTAATCAATAATTCACAATAGATAATAAAGAAATACCAATTTCCTAACTTGGATCTTTTTCCGTTTATACCATATTGTTTTGATTTATTTTATTTGCGAGTGAATTGCCAAAATAGAAAAATGTAAACTATATAAATTGCAACAAAAGTTACAGAGGATATTTACTGCTCATTAGCGTTTCCACTTTAAAAATGTTTGACAAAACAATAAAGTATCAAAACGGAAATACTAATTTTATCATAGAGTTTTGCTAGTTTTAATGAAATCAAACTGCTCAATAAAATATAACTGAATATAGTATAATAGACAAAAGTATACGTAAGAATAATGTTAATGAAGGAAACTTCCAAGTAAGGAAACTGCCAAGTCATATGTATCTGAAATACCTCTATATTTTCAAAATGTATAAACATCATTGTACTGCCTTTCCAAAATATACAATGCAAACCTTCAACAAAACCGAAAGTATAATGATACAATAGAAAAACACAAGCTTATAATAATTTTAATTACAACGTGATTGATATATACTTCGGAACTTTAAAAGCGTAGTTTGCGCTAGAAACGTTTTGATTCTGAAATATATTCGTGTCATTCTATTACGTATTTTATGTTGATTTTTATCGCATAGTGTTTAATATAATGTGTTTAAAGGATAACGTAAGAATAATCATCAAATGGTTGGATTAGGTAAGGGCATGCACATGTTGTAGAAATCCTTTTTGCTCCAAAAGTTGTTGTCCTTCCAGCCAACCCAGCCTTTACCAAGTATTGTCTTCAACTCCTCTTTTCCTGTGTAGTGTGGGTCCAACACGAGATAATTGACACTGGCATCAGAGTCCGGATCTCGGCTGGCTCCAATCAAAGTGTGGGCTAATACTCCACCACCAATCATCACAGGTGTTCCATGTATTTTGAAATGGGAGATGAGTTCTGATACTCTACATTTACAATTCAAATAGTATTTGAGCAATGCTTCACTCCATCAATAATTCCAAAACCAAATGTGAGAAACAAAATTCATAACTGCAAAATTGCTAACCTGGAGGACATTTCAGCGCCACTAGAAAGGGAAACAATACGACAAGATATCCCTAGTAGAGCTTCCAGGACAAAGGCAACTTCCGTAGATCCAATCCATTGCCTTGAGCCCACAAAAGATGGTGGTTTATCACCCTGGCTTACCTGAGCAAATAGAGGTTGTCAAAAAGAAGTGATGTTTAAAGTTTAAAATTTATGAATGTTATGATGATTCGTTCATTATTTTAGTAACGTTTCTACTCACAAGGCACTCTTGAATCTCACGATGACTTGGCACATTTCTTGAAGTAAAACCTTGAAGCCTAAACCAACTGATGATGGTCTGTAAAGAACGGTATGCACATCCCCAACCGTCGTCGTTGAAGTCTTCCTGCATGTAGTGGCGGTACTCATAGTGGCCCGAGATGATTTCTGTCTCTGAGTATTTGCCTTTCAATGTAACATGTGGCGAGATTAGACCTATACGTGGCTGAAATAGTGCTGCCGGGCGTCGAAAATATGGACGAGTTTCCTTTGCGAAATATAACTTGTGAAGCTCTATACGTTTATCCTCTGAAAAAATCAATAGCCAAGTTGTAAAATAAAATTTTAAATTATACCTAGAAGTGGAAATGTCAAACACTTACGTAGTTTTTCTTCGGACGTATTTTGTGGATATAACACAGTCACAAGGTGTTGGCTAAAATTGGGCCATAAATGGTACACTTGAGGTTTGGTAGCGGAAATCGAGTTTCCAAGTTGCTGCACAATATTTGAGTGAAAGCCATACTGGAATTGAGCACAAACGGCCAAATTGAATCGTCGGTAGAGATATGCAGCGCTCATCACTGCAGGTACGAGAACCAGCACATCGATGTCTACGTAGTGTTCGAATAGTTTGCACCAAGCAGCTAAATAAAAATATAATAATAGAATAATTAGAATGATCTTGTCTATCATTTGCCGGCGGTATGCAATGTATGGCAACTTACTCTTGTCAGAAACAATAAGAGCTGCGCTCCTCGTCATACACGACTTTGATTGATCCTGCAGTATTTGCACATTGATGAGAGCCATATTTGGGCAAAAGTAAACTTGATTTTTGTCTCGATTTTCTGTGATTTCGTTCTTCATTCCATTAACAATATCGGAAACCTTGGCCGTTGGTTTCACTTGGGATAGCTCAGATACAAGATGACCAGAACGTGGCAGCAATGTCACATTTGCCTTTCGTCCAATGTTGTATGCAGCTTGGTTCAGTATTCGACCCTGTAAGTAAGACAAATATGTACAACTGAGTCGTTAGTTATTCATTCCTTATTATTACATTTTAAGTCCGTAATCTAGACACGGTTTACTGTAATAAAAATCCTGTATATCTTACAGTGTACAGTAGAAAGAAAGCCATACTTTTCTATTGCGTTATTATTACCTTAGCCTCATCAAAGCACTCTTGTAACTCCGGAAATTCCAATATGCTATTAATTAGGAAATTTCCCTGGATTCGGAATGTACACACAGTCTTTTCCCAAAACTGGTCCGATGGCAACACATTTAAATGGAGAAGAGTGAGGTAATCTAAACCAGTGGTGGCGCTGATTCTTCCGTCCGAAACTTTTAGAAGAAACGCATCGTTCACATTGTCCAGTCTCTGTTCATCAAATACACACAATACAATATTAAATCAGAAGTACATAATTTCACATAATTAAACACAACTTTTAAAACGATAAATGCTAATGTTGAATATTATGTAGTATGGCTTTACCGAGTAAAGTTCCTGCTCTTCGTCCTGTTCAAACTCCACGATTCCAATGAGACTCAACCCAAATGGTAAGGAGGCAGCTGCCAATTTTAATGATTCGTCACCATTATATCTAACGACAGTTACTGCAACGGGATGTGGTAATCCTCCTACTTGCGCAGGGACACCAAAAACCAGTGTGCTGGTGAACTGCTCTGCTGACCCATTCTTTAACCTCTGAAAACAATTATTAACACACGAACCATTAATCCAACTTTACCAAGAGACCAATATTTTAATTATTAATATTAAAGAATCCTTTCAATTATGCAAACTTACCTCAAAAAGAGGTTGAAGAATATCAACCCTTTTGATCACCATATTTTCTCAGTATTAAATGTCCACCCAATACAAGATTGACAATTGAAGGTCTTAAACTTCTTGAGCTCGACACAACCCACACTTTTCTGCAATTTGTTTACAACCAATCCACGTAAGAAGCTACAGAGACAAACTGCAACTGCATCTAAAAGTATCCAGCTGCTTACTTAAAAACCACTTTAGTGTTTCCAGCAAGTCTTAAAGGGCCAAAGGTCACACCTACACCTCTCACTAGAAAACCTGTGCCTCCACAGACAACAGATGACAGACACAAAAAGACCACTTGTCACTTATTTTTTGAGCAGCGTCTCCATTCACATTCCTACTATAAATTACAAATATCTTAAAAATTAATGAATTTACACCTTTAACAGCTCCACAAAGTTAACCAGCAATTATAACTGCCAGTTAACAAAAAGTTAGAGGAGAGCTAAATTGTCAAAAAAATTAAATATCTTGCCCCTATCCTCACAAACTTTCCATTTTCACTTTTAATCTCTCTACTCGAATGAGAGAGGCTATTTAGTACGCATTTTCAATGAGATTCTCTACTCTCCTCAAATTACCATTCATTCGACATTGAACGTGTGTGTAGTTCTCACTTAATACCTATATTTATCTTCTCTACACTTGTGCAGCTGCTCTCGTGTAAAACAACGAGAGAGAGAGAAAGTTGGAAGGGTTGATGATGTTCAAAAGACAATAACAACAGCCTATTCTACTCACTCGAATTTCCCACCGGCAACACCATCACCCTCTCCACTTGCTGGCTTTGTTGAGCTCTTTGTTGAGTTTTGAGCTGTCCTTTGTTCATTTTTTTAACACTTGGCATAAATGCGCACCTGCTCTACCTATACCTGCTTGCCTTTTGACAACTTGTGTATCAGTATGGCCGTCAGAGTGAGTGTGAGAGGCTGGTCTACGATGCATGGGCAAGTGCAGCAGTTCAGAAGAGAGACATTATTTTCTTGCTGCTATGCTGTGAGAACTGAGAGTTCATGTTGCCCCTGCTGCAATCCTCGAAGAAAGTATCCCTGATAAAGGCCTCAAAAATACGCTTGAGGGTTTTAATCTGAGATTCCAGCTACACGGGTTGTTAGCGAATTAAATTGGCACTAAATTTATGGATGAGAACAATCAATATTATATTTATTAATTTGTTGGTATTTACGGGCATCAACAGTACTTTCTGTTTAACATTCTTTCTCAGTCGGTATTATAATGTATGTCTAATTTTTTGCATGTCAGTGCCTTTAATCCTTTTCCAAGAATTTTCATACCTGCCAATTTGAACCGATTTTTATCAGAATGGGACCAAATATTGTGCATTGGTGTTTTGGGCAAACTTGTAGATTATTTAGAGATTGTTTCTTTTGGCATGTGTGTATCTTGGCATGAAATAAATGCGTTTTGCTGTTTCCAATTTCAATTCAACCTCATTTATGCAAATCCAAGGACAAAGTAACAGTGGCGCCAGATAAAACAGTTAAGGGAATTT